>NW_021026457.1:996145-1018901 GCF_004153795.1 Camellia sinensis
TTTGAAAAGTTAATAAAAAATTGACTTTTTACTTTTTAATTTAATATTTATTTATGATGTCAAATCAAATTAAAATGACGAAAATATTCTTGTCAAACTTTAAAATTCTACACAATTTGTTGACCTAGAGGGTATTTACGTAATTAGCCAACCTAGCTTTTTTATCACTTGGCAAATGCAACAATTGCCCAAAAAGCTAAGCCAACCTTTTTCTGAACCAACAAAAATGCGAGCGTTTTTGTCTCTTTCCAAAACGGCACTTAGTAACTGTAATCTGGAAATGTGAATGGGTAATATAGAAATATCAAATTTTTTATTAAATTAATGATCAAATATTTATGTGGCTATGGAGTCTATATTTATATAAGGTATTTAATTATTTATTTAATAAAAAATTTAAAATTTATAGCATTTTTTAATATCAATCTTTGTTCTACTTAAATTGGTAATGCTCCATTGACTAGGAAAAAAAATTAATTACATCAAAATCTTTTTCACTATTTGTGAATATTAACGTATTCTTTTTATTTATGAATTTGAATATTTTGTTCCCTTTAAATATGAAAATATATCATTTTTATTACTTTTAGAATATTTTTAAAAAGAGTATATTTTATAATTGACGAGATCAATAGGAACGGGTTCATAGATTTTTTTTTTTTTTTTGATGACTCAGGTATCCCCACAGCCGAAGCATGGGACTAATCCTGAGGGCCCTGAAGTTAACGACCAGGCAAACCTCCAGTGGCCCGCACAGTAACCCGTGGGGAGTGGGATTCGAACTTGGGACCTCCAAGAGGAGCAAACTCCCAGACCCCAGGTTTTCTTCCCTCACCCACTGGGCCACCCTTACGGGTTCATAGATAATGGGATAAAGTCATATTAGTTACTAATTGAGGGAGTTTTAATGTAATTAATCTGGAAAAAAAAACGTAGAACGAGAATGGTCAAGTTAAGGGACAAAGAGAACAAAGCAAATCATTGGCCTTGTTTGGAAAGTTGACTATTTTAGTAAGCTATTTTAGTAGGTTAAAATTTTTGTGTTTAGGAAGTTTGTTTGATGTAATGTTTGTGAGAAATAAAATAAAATAATTATGAATTTAATGTGACATTTTATCTTATTAATTATTTTAACATATTTTATCTTTTTATAAATTTTAATCTAAAATAGCCTAAAATAGCCCTTGCAAAACAACGCCAATAATGCTATAAAGACAAACAAATTACAATAGGCAATATAGATATACTCACATACTGGCAAGTTGGTGGGTAAACGATTGGTTACGGTCAGCGTTGAGGAAAAATTTACCATCAAATTGAATCTTTCAAATTGATTGTTGAGGAATTGAGGCAGATTATATGTTACAATTTGATTTTATCAATTTTGTCAGTTTGGCGTAAAAAATGATTTACATGAGTTATTAAAGAATTTTATAAAAACTTGTAATACTTGGGTTGGTTGGTTTGTATTAGTGTAAAAAAATTTAAAATCGAAAAGACTGTAGATTAAACAAACTGAAAACTAGAATTCCAGTCATTTTTGAGCGGTTTGGGTCCTTTGATTTTACTTACACCCCTAATTTTGAGTTTAATATAGTATAAAATTTACGAATATATGAGTTTTTATGTTCTATTATGTATTATAATTTTATATTGTAATAATATTTTTATAATTAAAAAAATGATACGTACGCTGGATAGTAGGGTGTTGGAATCAAAAATGCGTCGCCAGGATTGGCCAAACAGAACATGAGAAGCTCGTTAGCCCCGGTAGCTCCGCCGCTCATTACAATACGGTTTGGATCAAAACTGACTCTACCACCTCTCACTCTTCTCATAAACTTTGCCAGCGCCTAAAATGAATAAATATAAAAATAAAAATAATAAATTGCACAATTGTCATTGGATCACCACTATTGCATCTCAAAATCCTAAGTTAATAATCACATATAAATATAAAATACATACAAAATGATGTGTTGAGCTATGAGTCTTTCTATTTAAAATTATTATGTCATACTGTGGATGATTCTTTACAAAATTATGAAAGAATAGTATTTTATTATAAACATGAAATTTAAAAATAAAATAAAAAAAGAATAATATTTTATTAGATACACAGAAAATTAGCTCATATATTTGTCACTTATAAACTAGATCCACTAAACTACAGCCCACCATATTTTTTTATAATAAAAAAATGCATTGTTGAAAGTCTCAATTTTCACAATTTTCAAGACCCATGGTAATAAAGTCTCATGTCATATTTTTCAAAATCTTAAAAAAAAAAAAAATGAGACGTACATGCATCCATATATTAATTATAACGAGCACGAATTATTCTTATTTTTTGTTCTATACTCTTAGGTTGTTTCAGAAATATGGTTAAAAATTAATTTTTTTATTTTTTAAAAAAATTTATAAAAAAATATGATGAATGATATGATCCAAAATGATAGGAGTGTATACGGTTTGAATTGGTTCGATTTTGAGAAAATCTAAGAACCGAATCGACCCTAACGGTTCTGTGATTTTGAGAACCAGATCAGACCATTACACTTGTAAAATCGGATCAGAACCAAACCAAAATAACGGTTCGGTTTCAGTTTGGTTCACGGTTCCCAAAATTTCTATTTACAAAAATAAATTGTTAGTATTAGCAAAATAATTACTCAAACTAATTACATTTAACTCATGATAAAAACTAATAATATTAAGGCATTACTCAACATTACATATCTATATCATCCTAATATCATTAAAATTACAAAAAATCAATTAATAAAAATAAAACTTGATATGATAATATTAAATATTATATATATATATCTTATTAAATAACACTTATGTATGGTTCAAGGACTGCTGCTGTTTATTAAATATTATATATATATCTATATATATCTTTTAAAATTTGGTTCGGTTCGGTTCGAACCGTTTTTACAATTCTCAATATTTATTGAACCGAAACCGAACCGGTTCTTAATAGAACTGAACCAAATCATACAGTTCGGTATGGTTCGGTCAAGATTATTGGTTTGAATGGATTTTTGAACAACCCTAGGGAAAACCTGTGCGGGACGGAGCGGAGGATGCAGGTGCGGGGTAGTACGGAGCGGGGCGGGAGAAAATTGCCATCCCTATTCACTAGTGATGGCAACAAAATGAAGAAGATGATGATAAGAAATTAGCGGCATTGACGACAACGGAAGAGAGTAGTGATGTGTAGATCGCCAGCAATGGAGTATAAATTGACGATAAAGGAATATAGATTAGTGACAATGGAGGTGATTGGTGAATAGTAGTAATGGTTGAACGATGACGGCGACGGTGGTCGGTAGACGACATAGAGACAACGGTGATGTGATAACGGTAGCGATAGACAGTGGTGGTGTGGTAACAGTGGTGATAGACAATAGTGTTGTGAAGCTCTCTAGAAAAATGGTGGAGAGAGAGGCTCTCTAAAAAAAAAAAATAGTAAAGAGTGTATGAAGAAATGAAGATGAAAAGTTATTTGGAGTAGAAAGAGGGAGAAGATAATAAAAACAGATATTTAATGTAGCAACCCTCACCTTACTCTTGTCACACTTGCATACCCTCATGCATGAACTTGTCTTGTTATGTTGTTTTGCAAGTTTTGCCTTGCCATGTTTTGTTTAAGTATTGCTTGCTTGATTTTGTTCCTTGCTTGGTGTGTGTGGCCGAGGTCATCTTGAGCTTAGTTCACCTCTGAACCTTTGTACTCAGAACTGTTTTGGAACCTTGGTCGACCCCATCTCCACCTCGGGTATGTTGCCGAGATGTTTTGCATTTAGTGATCCTCGTCCTTGGGCAGGTATGGCCTAGACCGAGGTGTGGCACACCCCGGCCAAGGTGTGGCACAGCTTAGTCAAGTGTCGTCCTCCCTAGCCGATGTCTTTGTTACCCTGTTGCCGAGCTTTTACCTTAGCCGATGTCATTACTTGCCAATGTGTCTTGCCTTAGCTTGCTGTGTACGCTTTGTCATAGACTTGTCTTATCAATCAATCACCTTTTGAGTTGAACCAACCCGATAGCGCCACGTGTCCGAGCTGATTGTTAACACAGCCGGCAGACCTAGAAACAAATCATTTTTGTCTCAAATCTTTGCCTTTAGAGAGAGAAGCTCTAGAGAAAAGAGGAGAAGTTTTGAGTGAGAATAGATCTTCCAAGCTTGATCTTCGAGGTTTGAGCCGTTAGATTCGAGCTTTGGGGTAAGAATCTTAACCTACTCTTGTTATTCTTATTGATCGTCTAGCTGCATTGCATGATCGGATCTGTTTTGCATGTCATGCATCGATTTGAAGTTGGTTTTGGGAGAGAAAAATAGTATTCATATGTTCTTGAAGAAAAGTCTCGTTTTGATCCGAAAGTTTGGAACCAAAACCATGTTTTTGTGTTTGTTCTTGCATGACCTTCTTGTATGGGATGGGTACCCAGGTCCATGTTTTGAACCCATGGCATGAAATCTCTGATTTTTGTAACAAGTTATGATCTTTGCATTCGTCTTCTTCATGACCATGTTCTTCATGTTCTTTTAAGGGAAACCCAGGATTTCCCGACTTTGCTTTTGAATGAGGCCATAGGGACCACACCTCGGCAAGGAGGTGTAGGATCTCAGCAAAGACTTGGTTGGTACCCAGTGTGTTTTCATGAGACGGGAGTAGTGTTTAAACTCCCAGCATGTTTTGCTTTGCTTTTGACTTGGATCTGGTGAGAATGCCGGGATCATTTGCATGTATATAAAGCTTGTCTTGAGAATATGATTGCCATGTGATTGTAGGTCCTTGATCTTTGCTTTGAGCCTACACCTGAAGAACTAGGTGAGTGGTGTTTTTAATAAAGCTATGTTATACTGTTTTGATAAATCTTGTTCTGCTTTGTTTTGACGAAGGTATTTGTTAAGCATGAATGAATAGCCCTGTTTTGAAGTATAAGCTTTGTTTTGATGTCATTCTTGAAAAGTCCCTTGTACTGGAGGACTCTAAACTTTCACAGTACCAAGTATAAAAAGTCCCTTGTGATGGAGGACTCTAAACTTTCGCAGCACTAAGTATAAAAGGATACGATCCTTTCTTGGAAAGACTATTGTGTTAAAGCGGGCTACGGGCCTAAGTAACACAAGACCATTGTGTTAAAAAGAGCTACGGGCTTAAGTAACACAAGTCCCTTGTGCTGGAAGACTATAAACTTTCGCAGCACCTGTGACTAATCGATTACGGATCGTGCAGTCTTTGTTTTGCCACTGACGGTTTACCGCATGGGTTTGTTTGTTCGGAAAGCTTGATCTGGGTTTTGCCGATGTCAGCAAGCATCCCTTGAGACTTGTAAGACTTGATAGATGAATACGGTTCATCCCTTGTTTTGATAAGGCTTTGATGTGTTTTGACGATGTCAGTAAGCATCCCTTGAGACTTGTAAGACTTGATAGATGAATACGGTTCATCCCTTGTTTTGATAAGGTTTTGACGTGTTTTGGTTCTGTAAGGACCCCGACTAAATTCGTATGGTTTCGGAATGTTTTGTTTTGAAAGACTTTGGCTATATTCATGCAAAAACCTTTATTATTTGCACCATTCACTGAGTATCCAAGCTCACCCCTCTCTATATATATGTAGGTGATGAGCAGGACGGCGGCGACGCCTAGATGTGTTTTTGAAAGACTGTTTTGGATCCTTGATTTTTGGTCGGCTTTGTTTTGTATTCACGTCGGTGATATCATTTCTTTTACGTAGGCGAATCTTGAAAATCATGCTTCTTGGCTTGTATTCACTATATTTTGTATATGTTGGCTCGAGAAGCCTTTTGATCAAGATGTAATACGTATTTTGCCTTGTTGTATTCAAGTTGTAAAGATGTATGCCATAACATTGGACTTATGCACTGCTCTTATGGACCACTTGTATTTGATTTATTGCTTCCGCATTTGTGAGCCCCTTATAGTATACTCTGATTGTGTTAAACCTTTGGTAAGTTGGCCTTCGGTAATCTCGGATTACTGGCCATCACGGCACCAAACTACTAGGGGCGGTTTGGGGTCGTGACATTAATGAGGGTAATATAGATAATAGAGGATTTATTGGTGCATTTAAAAAGTCAATAGAACTTATGTTTGGTTTCATTTTTCCAAAAACACTTTTCAGAAAATTCTACTTTCTTATTTTCCGTATTTTTTTTGTTTTTACTGAATTTTTTTTAATATTTTAAGCAATTTTTTTATTTTTTAGACACAACTAACATAAATACATCTAAAAAGTAAAAAAATTCTTTTAAAAATTCACTAAATACCAAAAATATAAAAAAAAATACAAGAATTCAGGACATTTTTTTTATATTTTTATGTATTTATTAATTTTTTAAAATATTTTTTCACAATTTTTTTTTTTTACTTTTTAGATATATCTAAGTAAGGTGCATCTAAAAAAGTAAAAAAAAAATGTTTAAAATTTAAAAAATATTCACTAAAAATAAAAAAACACGAAAACCAAAAAACTTAATCTAGAAAACTCAAACCAAACACACTGTTTAAGTCCACTTACATTGTGTTTGGTTGAGAGATTTTGGAAGTGATTTGGAAAGAGAAAAAGAAAAAAGTGTATGAAATTAGGTGAAATATAAGTATATTTTATTCATATTTTATCTATCTTTTCTTTTTCCCTTTCCAAATTATTTTCTAAATCTCCCAACCAAACATAACATTAATGGGACTGACCAATAATTAACCCTAAATTTTTTAAATTTAGGAAAAATTACTTGAAAATCACACTTCAAAAATCTATATAGCATGAAGTCTCTCTCTCTCTCTCTCTCTCTCTTTTTAATAAACCGGAGTGCCCTGCTCATTTAGAAACATTTTCTATGAGATCTAATTTAATATATTATTATATCACATTAAGATGTTTTTGCTCTTATTGATTGTTGGACACGTATTTTTTTGTTCTTGGATATGATTTTTGAAATGTGCCATAATGGTTGATTTCCATATTGGGCATGATAAATTTTAGGTGGATTGAATGTGAAATGTGGTTTGATTGTCAAAATGAACATGTTAGATTTTGGGTGGATTAAATGTGAAATGTGATTTGTTCAAACTAGCACTGTGACTATAAAAACCCTTTAATATACTTTTTAAAAATGTGACATGTGGAATGTGGCTTGAATTAAAAAATGGGCATGTTATAGTTTGGGTGGATTGAACGTAGAATGTGATTTGTCTAAATTAACAATCTGACTAAAAAATCAAGGCCTCGTTTGAGAACATGTTTTTTTAGTAACTTTTTGGTTTTTTGGCTAAAATATGATGTAAAAAAAACTAGTATGTTTGGGATGACTTTTTGACTTTTTGCGAAAAGATGTATAAAAAGTAAAGAGAAAAGAAAATCTTTGACTTTTTGGTAGTGGTTGTTGGCTTTTTGATTTTTTTAGTAACTTTTTGACTTTTTAGCTAAAAAAGCCACTTGCCAAACGAGGCCTTAAGTATGCTTTTATGAAATGTGACATGTGGAATATGATTTGATTTCCAAATTGGACATGTTACATTTTGGATGGATTGAATATGAAATATAGTTTGTCTAAACCAGCAATGTGACTGCAAAAACTATTTAATATACTTTTTTGAAATGTGACAAGGAATTTGATAAACCACTAAAATTAATCTTTAAATTGACTATATCGTAAAAACAGTAATAAATGTGTCAATTTACATAAATAAAGACTTATATGTTTATTAAAATAAGTATGGGAATAGTTGGTTTACAAATTCTGATTTTAGGATTTATGGGTCAATGTCTCGAAAATTTATACTTTTGAGTTCTCGGATCGAAAAAATAAAAAATAAAAAATAAAAAATTAAAAAATTAAAAAAAATTGATAAAGGATATAATAATAAAAATAAAAGGTCAAAAAATAAATATTTTTTTTAATTATTTGGCTTTAGTGAACTTTTAAAAAAAAAAAAATCATTTTTTTTTTTTTGGATTCATCTAAACAAGCCTTGAAAAGTGTTAAAAAAAATAAAAGAAAAGAAAAGAAATTAACATAATTTGGAAAAAAAAATTACGAATGAAATTTTTTTTTTTTTTTTTTAAATAAAAAAATGTGACTTTTTTAATTGTATACCAAACATTTTTTTGAGATTCAAAAAAAAAAAGGAAGATGTTAACTTCCATAATTTCGATATAATCACACTTGAAATGTTTAAGATTTTAAATCACATAACACTTAATATTATTTTCATTAATAATTCATTACTTGTTGGCTTTTTGGCTTTCGAAGATTATTTTTGTAATTGCGAGCGCGCCAGCAAGGATCAATCAGTCCTTACAGAAAATTAATTACCAACCAATTATCAGACGATTGTGTTTTAGTTCTTTCAGCCTCAATGAAGATGACTTTTACTGGTGGCTTGATTAAGGAGAATTAAGCAAAATAACAATTAAATGAAGCACAATTGAAGCATTTCATTAGAATTAAAAACTTACAATGATCCAAACTCAGCCTCGTAGAGGTTTACAGTGACAATCTACTTGAAACTACTCCTATGAATGAAGTGCAGTGCAAGAATTTTAAAGTGCAGAAATGTAAAGAACTGGAAATATAAAACTGGAAATGTAAAACTAGAAAAGAAATAAAGTAGAATAAGACTGGTTTTTTGGATCTGAGTTTGGGTCTTTTTTCTGGGTCTTCTCTGCTATTTATACTTCTCAAGGATGACCATCGAACTGCATTTCCAACCGTAGAACTGCTCCTCCATGATCGTTGATCATGTTGCCTTATAATTAGCCCCACTATGCTATCTCTTGCAGTTAGACTTCCCTCATAAATTTTTGAATTTAAATGTGAGCAACCGTTGAAGCCACGTCACCCTACATCTCTTTGTTGATCCACTGCTACTTAGATCTTGTAATAACCAATATTAGCTACCACATGTACGATCAGGATCGAAGACTTGAATAGTTTTCCTGTATTACCCTTATTCTGCCACGCGTCGAATTGTAATTGGCTTGTACAAAATATGTAGCCAACATACCCCCCGTACTAATATACCCAATACTTGGTGATATTAGTGGATCAAGGTCTTTTATCCAGGTCTTAGAACGTGCATGGGCTTTGCATTCTTCCAGAAATGCAATTGTCATTCATCATCTGCATTAAACTCTCCTTCAATCTTTTGAACACCCCCACCACCTTAGTATTCAAACAGACTGATACATTTTTTATGGCCGAATCAATTTTCTCCTCTATTGATTGAGCACATGAAGAGTCATCTGATGATGCTGTTCCTCCTCGAAAGAACCTCCATGCATCAGTTAGCCACATTTACCCACCTTTCTATATTCAGGTCATGGATGCCTTTGCAAATTATCAACCCTTGGACTACGGACACATTGCCCTTAATCCTTTGATTTAGAAACTTACAAATATGGACACGGGAAGTTCTTCTTCTGACTCACCCTTGGACTACGAACAAATTGCTCTTAATCCTTTGATTCAAAAAGTCGCAAATATAGACATGGGAAGTTCTTCTTCACAATCCTTTGCATGGAATAAGGCTGCAACTTCTTCTTCCTCTGGGGCTTCTGACTAGACAAGCTGGTCAAAACCGGAGGCCTGTGATTTAAGAGAGCGAATCAACCATCACTTTGTCGAGTTTACTGACCCTTTAGAGTTCCCTTCTTATGCGCGAAGCTCGGTGGTTTATCCTTACGTGCCCATCGACCATCGACGCAGTTTGGAGGAAAATCTGCTTACAGCATGGTACACATCCTCCATGCCTACAAAGATAGTGCACACTGCTCGACGCCCCGAAGAGGCACAAGGGTACAATCCATCGTTCTTAGACCAAAAGGCGAAGCTTTGCTCTTCTGACTGGCTCGATTATATTAATGCCCTTGTTCCTTTTGCCTTTGCTCCTCCTCCTGAAGTGGAGGCTTCCATACCTTCTCCTCCGCCAACTCCTTGCTGGACAGAAAGACTGAAGCTTGCCGTCTCCGCGGATAAGGTCTTTCCACCTCACAAGCCTCCACCTCCCCCTACTCCAGCTGAGTGGAAGCAAGCCCAATTCCTGCTTGCGGCCTTGTCTCACTTGCCCTTCAGTGTTCTTGAGGATGAAGTTCCTCTCAAGAATCTTCGATGGGCTTGTGACATTCTGACTCGGGGTCATGTCCACAATCCCCTTGCTCAAGCAGAGCTTCACATGTTTTTGGACCAACTTCCCTCGCTTCTCCACTGGCATCGGACCTCTACAGCCACCACTCAATCTTTGGACCAACTCTCGTCCCTTCGAGTTCATGCCCAGTACGAAGCAGAGAACTTCATTGAAGAATTCAAAAACTTCAAGAATAAAGATTCTGCGTACTGGGATGACTTGGATATAGACGAGTTGGAACAAGGATTGAGAGAAACAACATTCGAAATAAAGGCTGAAGAGCTCTTTTATGAAGTGAGAGCACATCAACTTATGCAGCCAATCCTAGAAGAAATAGAGGATAGAATAAAGAAAGAACAGAAATTCATTGATCATAGTTGGACCAAATTTCATGATCTTGTTATTTATTCTATTCCTTCTAATTGCTTTTGTTTTAATATAAACAAAATTCTTCTCCTTTGTTTGGCATTGTCTCCGCTTGTCTTTAAAAGCAAACTCAGGGCTTCGAACTGAACAATCTCATCCTTCGAACCTGGACTCAATTGTTTTAAATGAAACACCAAAAAGAACCAATTATGAACTTTTCCAATTTATGGAATAAAGTTGACAGTTTTGGCTGATTTTCAATTAGAACCAGTGCTTCGAATCTAGCAATCTTATACTTAAGGCTTGTTTCAACCATAACCAACATCTGATCATGGTTAATATGATCAATTAGTTTTAAATTGACCATCTTTTGCTTCGAACAACAGTTCATGCTATTTTAGTTCAACAGACAACCCTTTTTTTTTATAAACCAACCATTGGTTTTGATGTTTCAAACACCAATTCCCATCCTTAAGGAGTCTCAAGTTTTGCCTCGAAGGACATTACCTTCGTTAAGAAACATAAAATAGGTCTTTAAACCCTTTGAAGTAAAACAAATACTTGAGTATTCTTATATTTTAAGTATGGAAATGTGCTTCGAAGCCGGCTTCTCTGTTTCGAAGCCGTTGTTATTTGGCTTTTGGCCCCAAAATCTGGTTTCGAAGCCAAATACTTTACTTTGAAGCTGGCATCAGCATCCGGAATATGTTTTTCCCTCCAAAAGTATCAATATTGAAGGAAACTCTTTGTATTCGTACTTCTAGTACTTAACGACTTACGCAATATATTTTCCAGACACAAAAGCTTTTAAAATCCTTTTGTTTCGTGCTTTGAAATCACTTGCTCTTTTAACACACAAACCCTTCTTTCTACCGATCTTCTGTTACCCTCTCTTCTTTGCTGCTTGCTACCAATGGATCCTTCCTCGCTGAAAGTGCTTGTTGGCGACCGTATCAACCCTACCATGGCTTTGAAACAATGTATTAATGAAGAAATCGCCAAGCTAACAACTGATAAGTCAAGCACCATAGATGGACGTCTCTTTGTTCCTCGCCACAGCAACCAACAAGAGTATGTCCTAGGTTCCATCTTTCGGGAAGCCCCTGACCAACTTCCAGCTTTATACCCTCGTTTGGAGGACCACTTTCTTCTCTACGAAGGAGGGCTCGATTGGGGAAATTGGAGGGTGACCCGACCTCATCGCTGCTGGCCGACATTGAGAGCTGAATGGGAGGAATGGTATGACAGAGTTGTACCTGCGCGAGAAGATGACCTGCAGGAGCTCTGTATTCTCGACGCCCTCTGTCTTTCCAGGTTTATCATTCCTGAAGACCCTTTTTTGATTCTTGCTGCTCTTTGTTTTTGGAACATGGCTTTCAATTTTTTTTAGTTTCGGTGTGGCATGATAGCCCCCACCGTTCTTGATATTTGCCATCTTTTAGGGCTTTCACCCCTTGGCTCTCCTTTCACTCTCAGCTATCCAGACCTCTTTGTTAAGTTTTCCCTTCCACCCTTAAACTCCTCTTACAGTGATTTTGTAAAGGCTGAAAATAAAAGGGAAGGCCCCGTGAGAGATAGAGAACTTTTTTCCTTCATCTTATACTGGTTGTGCATATTTCTCTTTTGCACATCATCTTAGAGGATTATGCCTGAGTTCGCTCCACTTGCGAAGGCACTTGTTTTGAAAAAATGCATAGCCCTGGCTCCTTATCTCTTAGGCCATGTTTATAGAGCCTGTTCCCAATTTTGTGAGAAACCTCTTGATGTTAACCAAGGGGGTCCTCTTTGGGTGCTCCAACTCTGGCTCTTTGCTTACTTCACTGATTTGCATCCTAAATGCTTAAAATTCCTTATTCAGGACCCTAGCACTTCTAGGGAAAAATATGCCAGAATTGTTCTTTATCCTGCTTCCTTTGCCTACTACCCCACATTTTTTCACCAACTTCCTATTTCTCTATCTGCCACCTTCTTCTGCCCCTTTGATATCAACAAAGGACCTGCTTGGCTGCAAACATTCTTAGCTGATAAAGAGTGTTCCACTCCACGGGCTTCTATTTTGCTGCCGAGGGAGCTGTTTATTGGCATTTTAAACCCTCGAGCTTATAAGTGTATAGCTGAGGTATACTGTCCTTCTCAATTTTCCAAGCAATTTGGGTTAACTCAGGGGATTCCTATTCCACTCTGCAGCCTCTCGAATGTCCATCTTACAGCGAGAGACTTGAGAATACCCAAATCAAAACTAGAAGAGGCAACATTTAATCTATTGAAAGAATTGAGTGAGTTCAAATTTGTCCCCTTTCTTCCTTCTGGCCTGGCTCTGAAAAGATTTCAAAACTGGTGGACAACCAATATGGAAGTGCGCCTATCCATACACCCTCATGATTTACTGATAGGGTTAGAAGTGCCTTCGAAAGCTAAATCAACAACAGTTGAAAACATCCCCTCTCTTTCCACAGCTGCCAAAACTGCTCCTGTAGCCTCACCCTCTCCTGCTAGAGTTACTAGAGCTGCTTCAAAAAGGGGTAAGTATTTTTAGTTTTTTTTTTTTTTTTTTAGACTCTTTTGTTTGTTTCATTTACATTCATACCTTTTGGTACAGGGTCTCCACAAGAAGAATCTCCTAAGAGGGCTGAAATTCTAGCTACTCTCAAGGACAAACAAAAGCAGAAAAAGAAAAGAAAGCGGATACTCACTCCTGAGGAATCCAAATCCCAGATTAAAGAAGGAGAGATTGAGAAAGAGCAGGAAGTACCATTGTAGACACCCCATTTTTGACCGCCCTTAAGACTTGGACGCCGCTACAGATGGTTTACTTGGTGGTGAAAGTTGTGCAGTGCAAGGGTTAGATTTCTTCGGCAAGGAGAGGGTCAAATCCCAACTTCATACCCCCTTTTGGATCAAAACTATCTTGATCAAAAGATTTTGAGACCTTGAAACCCTCTCTTTCAAAATATTTTTGAAATAAAGTTCCTACGACGTTCCGATGCTCGCATTTTGTTAAATGTTGCGTTTTTTGGCAAACCAAGCAAGGATAAAGTGGAAATAAATGAAAGAGAGATGAAATATTTGAAAAATCTTTCAAAAACGCCTTGATTAGGGGTTTGGAGTTGAATAAAAGAGGAGAAGAGAGAGGAAACCCAGTCGGGGAAGGAGTTGGGCATGAATCTTTAAGAAAGAGCCGAGCAGCCCTCGCTAAATCAGGCCTATCCATTTGTACACTTGGATTTCAGCTATGAGGCCACCACTGTTGGAAAGAAGACTTCCAGAGCTTTAATTTTCATTTAAGAATCTCCTCGATCCGAGTCCAGATGGGAGAGATATGGTTGTTGGAAGTTGGGCATTAATCCGGTTGGACCGAAACTGAGCAGTCTTCACTAAAAGAGGGATATCTCTTAGCACACATGGAATTTTGAGGTGAGGCTGCCAAATTTGGAAAGAAAACTTCCGAAGCTTCATTTTGGACATAAGAATGACCTGAAAAGGAATCCAAATGAAGGATTTAGGCTTTCTTCAAAACAGGGACTAGGACTGATTTTTTGTTGCCGGCCTCTATGGGAGTGTGCCGGCCATGATTGGCCAATGCTGGCCAAAAAGTGACCCCTTCTGACCATCAATGAGCCACTACCTGCCATCACTGATGGCCGGCAGCACCCCTCTCTTAGCAGGTTTCACGGCAGATCTTTTAAGCCAGCTGGAATCCTTTAATTTTCCCTCCATACACGTGTATGGAGGGATGAAGCTCTTGCCAAGCTTGTTCAAGAAGCTTTGAATTGATTTTCCTCTATAGAAGGAGAGGCCCTGTCTCCTTAGCGGAGGTTCAGCACTTTGACAAGAGATATAGCTCTCTCTCTCTCTCTATTTCTTGCTCTCTCTCTATATTGTTGTTGTTTTAGTCCCTTTTCCTTGCACTTTTGCACTACACCTCCTAGCAGAACACCTCCACCATCCATCCAAGCACCTTGGAACTGATTTACAGAGGTTGAAGGCTCATTACCTTGGTCCAGAAGTTGATGAGGGTCGGCTCTACAAGGGTAAGCCTCTATTTCTCCTTTTTTTTTTTGCATTATTTTGCTTCATATCTTAGCCCTATTTACAAGCATTTTTGGGTTTCGACATAAACTGAAAAAAGTTTTATTTTGAGCTTATAAACATGTTTTCTTAAGGACATTTTTCTATTGGGGGTCATCTACCCCCTTGCATGCTTCATTTTCTCATGTTCAGGGCTATGCATTTGAGCATTTGCATTGGCCTTGGTTTGGCCTTTTAGCCACTAAAATCCAGTGGATTTTCAGTGGCTTAGATGTGTCTTTGAGCTTCAAAATCAGAGAGAGGTGACCCTCTCACCCCTTGTTCTCTTTACTAGCTTTGTTGGCCTTCCAAAGGAGCTCCATTTTGCATGCTTTGAAGTCTTATTTCAGGCCATTATTTGTGAGTTTTAAGGTCTGCATGAACTTTTTCTGGAGCCCCTTTTGCCATATTTTGTGTCCCTCATGCATGTGTGGAGCAATCCTCCTCAAGGCCTTTCAAGGGGACCTTTCATTGCATGCTTCCTCGCCACATTCCAGGGCCTTTTTGGTGGGTTTTAGGACCCTCATAACCTATTTCCAAAGTTGGTTTTGCCATTTGGTGTGTCCGTCATATACGTGTGGAACAACCCCTCACATGGCCCTCCAAAGGGGCCCATCATTTTTGCATGCATTGACTGAGTTTCAGTGGTTATTTGGGCATATTTTAGCATACCATGTTTTTGTTTTTGTCTAGTTTGGTGACCTCTCTTGTGTTTCATATACATGTAATGTAAACCATGCTTACTAGCCTATGTTGCATGTTGTTTTAGCCCTTCATGTTAGCACTTTTTGGCCATGCTTGGAATTAATTTGGTGCATGTTTAGGACTACCTTGGCTCTATTTTCATGCCTCATGGTCAAATAATGCTTGCTTTACATGCTTGTGGTTCAATGCACTTGCTTAGCTTTGAGTTTCGGGGTCCATTACATGCATATACTGAGGAATTCCCTTGTTTTGGGGCCATTATACATCATATTTTAGAGCTTGTATCAATGCCATATTGCCATGTTTTATACTCTTTAAATGCGTTCGAGAGTCGGACTTGTATGCCTCATTTACTGACCATTGAATGAGCTCCATTTCGTTGCATTCCGAGCCATCATTTTAGGCCATTTCCCCACTGTTTCAGACCTGCCTAGGGTCTATTTGGGGTTGATTTTGCCATTAGCGCATTGCTTTGGGTACCTCTAGAGTAACGCACTTCACTAGTTTCGGTACCTGGGCCCCCTAGCTTGCATTGTGTGCCATGTTTGCATGTTTCGGGACCATTTTGTATCATGTTTCAGAGCTGGAGTTTGTGTGCTTGTATGCCATATTGCATCCTTTTCCATGCTTTGGTAGAGTGGCATTTGATGCCTTAGGATCGATCCCTTGCATCGTGCATGTTTGCATGCGTTTCGGTTGTCTCATTTCCATCATATGGCCACTGATTTGAGTGTGGCTGAGGTCCACTTATATTGGTGTAAGTCCATCGTGCATTTGTATATGCCATTTAGTTCATGTGCGCATGATAGTCTTCATAAGTGCATTATGTATGCCATGTTATGCCACGTGCATTGTGTATGCCATTTTAGCCCATAGCATTGCGTATGCTAGGTTGCATGTTAGTTGCATTGTGTCTGCCATCTTATTGCTTTGTGTTTGGGGTAGGGTTTAGTCCGAACACGGGAAACGAGGAACGTTTCGTACTCCAAGTGACGAAACGTGCCTCGATTCTTGGTCACCGACACTATTGACTGTCCATGATAAAGTTGTTGGCTTTACTTGTTGTATTTATGTATTCATTTTCATATTGATTTGCACAAGTTGGATCTTTGGCCATCATGCATCGGGATGCGTGATTGATGGTCGTGGATCTGACTAGGCCTCTCTGTTGATGTTTTAGGGTGATATGGGGTGGCATAGTGCATACATGCCCTTGGGAGACCCTCCCTTCTCTTTATTTTGTGCTTTGTTGCAGCTTGGTGTCACAGCACACCAGTGGCCGACAGTGCACCATTGATGACAGACAGTGTCACACGCTTGGCCGGCAGTGCCCTGTTGTTGGCCGGCAGTGCTATTTTCATGGCCGGCAGGCCACTGGTGAACTCTCCAGTAGTGTTTTGGTAAGTTTCAGCAACAAACACTGGAAGACACCCTGCAAACAGAGCCTCTAAAGAGCAACCGGAAGGCGTTTCGAGGCGAGGAACCGAAGTGAGCATGCATACCTTCCTTCTTCGAACAGAGCTGGAGCATCTTTATTTGTTTCTTTTCATTTGTTGTTTATTAGTTAATTTGTTAATTAATTAAGTTGTGTAATAATTAGTTGTAGCTAGTTAGTAATTCGGTTTTGTAATAATTAATTAGCTCGTGAGTTAGTTAATTAGGCTGCTTGTATTATTTATTCAGACCCTCCGAGCGAGGGCACAATTGTAATAAGTGTGCGTGTGTGTGATGTATGTCTTCCAACCCCACATCTTTCTCCCTTTTATTTACCAGCTTATGATGGTTAGATTAGGGCATGTTTCAATTAGCATACTTATGCTTGCATGTTTGCATTCATTCATCTGTCTTGCATGCATCGGGCTTGGCGCATCAAACTAACTGCATTGTATTTCAACTCCAAAGTTGAATACGTGTTAGCTGTAGCATCATCATATACCATCTTAGAATAGCCGAGCCTATTGTAGTTGCATCTTTGCATGTGTTGCATTAGGCATTTCTGTATAGTTAGGATCATGCATGGATTTCTAACATAGCTTCTGTTTTGGCTTGGAGTAATCGGTAAGTATTTATGCTTTAACATCCTTGCATGTGTGTGAGTGACTGCCATGATAGCATGCTTACCATGAGGCTACCTGCTTATGTGATATAACTACCTGAATGCCTGTGGGTGAAGGTTAGGTTATTTGGATTGGAACAATTCATCAATTGTGAGTTTTAAGCCCACTTGAGAGTGGCAAATCATCATGTTTTCTAAGCCCACCTGAGGGTGGCAAATCCACATTCTAGCCTACTTGCGAGTAGCAAACTGTTTTTCGAAACCAACATGAAATGTTTTGTTCCAATTCAGGCAATCCGGTCTATATTTGTATGCTGTGCGCATCACATAGTAATTCTAGGCTAATAACCGGAATAAGAACACATAATGTTTTCAAAACTCGATATCATGGTTAGTAGAGACCGATCTTTGATCGGGCGAGTGGGGGTGCTCACAAAGTGACCTTCCCCAATCGTACCCAAGTTCCCGAGCCGAGGCAACTTTGGTGATGACGGACACGTGGCCTTAGGCAACGAGTCAGGGTTTCCTAAATTTTCCAAAATAAAATATTTAGGTGGCGACTCTGTATTTGGCAAGGCAGTCCATGTTTGACACTTCTTTCTAAAAATCTGTTTTCCAAAACGATTTGCCAGATTTGGACTCTTTGATGATTCATCAGTCTTGCATTGTACTCTACGAGATTGGATATAGGACCGTGACATTGAGTCCGAACTGTAGTGAGCCCCAATGAATAAAACGGGATTCCTCTCGAGACGTTCGGGGACGTCTACAGTTTCTGGCGACTTTGCTAGGGAGATAGAGAACTTGACTCGAACTCATGATATCTTGCTTTGACTACACTTTTGTGTTTCTTTGCATTGCATGCGCATTGGTGCGCCTAGGACACCGTGTTTGCCGTATGCTATTCCTGAACGGTTTGCCTGAGGCTCGCTTCGAGAAGCGTGCCATAAGGCTGACCAGTTGCGGGCTCTGCCACGACGGGAACACAAACCTCGATTTTTACCAAGGCACCCTCTTTGACCATTCGACCTAGTGCATATCGGAATCCGTAGTGACCATTCCAAGCTAGGACAGGTTGTTTACCCGATTATAGGTTGTTTGAAACCACTGCGTGCGTAGTGAAACCCTAGTTCCTGACAAAATAGGACAGGGAAACCCTACCCCAACATAGGAGTGTTTTGGCTCTTACTTGCTTTGTATGTGCTTTTAGGGTGTGTCCCTACAGGAATGCATGTAACAGTTTGCGAGTCTGGGTATCAGGCCTGCGGGCATTAGTATTTGGGAATCAGTTTTACCTAAGGGTATCAGTTTCTGGCGGACTTTTGGGCAGAATTTGGTAGAGAGCACGGTCATTCAGCTACGCTCATATCTGTTTTGGCAAAAATGGGCTGAGATGCTGCCTGTTTTCTCTTTTGCTAGGAAGTCCTGGAATCATAGCTTCAGAAGGCTCCAATATCCCCTGAGTACACCGGACTTGTGTTGATAGACTTTGTCAGGTCAGAGACTCAGTTCAAGGGCAATCAGAGCCAGAGAAGACTAGTCAGGCGCAGACCACCAGTGCAGCAGCTACCAGATCAGTGGTCTTACAGCAGTCGAGTTGAGATTCCCGAGCTTACTGTAGAGACAGATATACCGGTAGTTCAGTCAAATCAGGGCAGTATGGCAGGAATAGAGGAAATGATACGTCAACTCCAAGAGAGCATGAAAACCATGCAGCAGGATGCTGCTCGTCAAGCAGAATTTGCCAAACAGCAGGCTGAGATCATGGCCCAACAGGCAGACTTAATTGCCCGGCTGCAGCAGCAAACAGGAGCATCTGCTTCACATCAGGCCCCTCCCTCACCAGGAGTTCCAGCACCCGAGGAGGCACCAAATGTCCAGGGAGATACGGACATTCCGACAGGACCGGCTCCGCCCCCAATCCTACCCCAATTATCCAAAACACCCACCAACTTGCCGGATTCTCCCTTTGAGTCCGAGGTGGACCCCACAGCATTGAAGGTGAGCAAGCTTGAAAAGCTGTTCAAGAAATCTCAGGGCGTCAAGTTCATCCCGGACATTGAGGATGGGTATACCGATGCAGCCGTGACGTTGCCGGACCGCTTTAAAATGCCACATATTGACCGCTTTGACGGGTCCGGGGATCCCATGGTGCACTTACGGCTTTTTTCAGACATATTAAGGCCGATGGGCCTCACTAGACTACAGAAGCTTTCTTTATTCGGCCGGACCCTGTCGGGTGTGGCGGCCATTTGGTACACAAAACTGGAAGACGATGTTAAGAGGAATTGGGATGAGATGGCCGAGGCTTTTGTCACTCAGTACTCCTATAATACACAAATCGAGGTCACAACCCGTGATCTCGAGGCGACTAGGCAGGAGCCTAAGGAGAGTTTTTCTGACTTCGTAACCCGGTGGAGGGCCAAGGCCTCAATGATGACCACTAGGCTCACTGACAAAGATCAGATTAGGATGATTATGCACAATCTCCAGCCCCAGCTTATGCAGAAAATGATTATTCTCCCCTTCCCCACCTTTTCAGATTTGCATGAGATGGGGGTACAAATTGAGGATGCTATGAAGCAGGGCCTTATTGACCAGGAGAAGGAGCAGCCCAGGAGGGCGTTTTCCCGCAGTTCGAATGCGACCACCAGTGGTGATGCAGCTGCAAGATCTTCTGAAGTGGGCATGGTTACCACCACCGCATCAAAAACAACTATCCCATTCATCAGTGCGTCTGGAAGTAGCTCACAAAAAACCAAATATCCACTCCGAGTCAAGAGGATTTTCACCCCACTTCATATGCCTTTGTCAAAGGCTCTAGAGGTCTTACTCTGGAAAGGACATTTGAAACCGTTGGAACAACGGCCCCTACCCGATCCTATCTCTGCAAAGCATGACCAGACTAAATACTGTGCCTACCATCAACAAATCGGTCATGACACCGATAGTTGCTTTCGTCTGCGCCATGATGTACAAGATCTGTTTGAGAATGGGGTCATTGCCGCACCAGGTCCTGTAAAGTCTATCGGCACTTGATCAGTGAACTTGTGGGGGGATAATGTGATGTGTTTAGGGGTTGGACCACCTGCGGGTGGCGCTCGGTGTATTTCAAATGTGGCGTTTGGCATGCACTGTTTTGAGCATCTATGGATGCTAATTTTGTAGCTTCTGACCTGGGTGTTGAGTCAGTCCTGTGGTCTTGCTTTGTGTCTGTCTCGTCGTTTTGAGTCAGTCTTTTTGCTTAAGGATCTGTCTTGTTGTATCGAGTCAATCCCATTATATGGAATGTGGGGTGATCCTGGGGTTGTTACCTCGGACACCATTTGCTTTACTTCGTGTTGGTCTTTTCCCTTTCTTTTGAGTTTGTCTTTGCTGAGGAGCCGGTTACAAACAGGAAATCTGAATGAAACTGTGGCTGTCATGTTTTGTGCTTATTGTTACTTTGAGCCTGTTGTGCCAGCAAGATTAGAATGAAACGACAGTTCATTTCACCTGCTTTTTTGTGCTTTGAATTCATTGCATCGACCTAAGCTTTTCAAAACTTCTTTGAATAATTGTGATGAAAACGAAGAGGAAGGAATTCCTTGGGATTTGCAAAAATTTGATCAATTGAGAGAAAGAGAGGCATGCTAAGCCCTTAATGATCAAGGTCATGCTTGTTAATGTGAGTACTGGGAAGGATCCTGGCCTGATCCAGATTGGTTCTACACTGTCTTTAGCGTGAGCGATTAGTCGCTTTCTTAAAAGATTTCAAAAAATATTTTGCGCCGTCCTGCGAAGACCTGTGCAGAATCGCTCATGAGATTGTGCAGCCTAGGATCGCTCTCAGCCTCGAGACTCGACCCCTTTGCTTTCGAACCTTGAACTTAGATTCGAAATGTTCAACGGTCAACCACCATGTAAGGTCTGTGTGGCCGGATCAGAAGCAGCCCTCGAAGTAGGGGCATGGAAGTCACATCAAGGAGATCAGATGTCGTCAAAAGAAGCTTGCAAAGCTAGATCAGAAGCACCTCTCAAACTAGGGGCAAAAGATGCCAGATTGTGCTCGAAGAGCCGAAGATGGATCATTCCACAAATCAATGAAGATCGGCAAGAAAGCCAAACCCTAGAATGGAGGAAAGAAGAAGACATTGCTGAAGGACAACCGAGTTCCTATCTACAACACTAGGGGCAAATTCACCCTCCATTGGATGGACTTCTACACCATCAGCAAACAACAGCCACTTTCTTGGATTCAGATGGCTTTGAGATCTCAAACCGTTTGATATGGACAAAGCTACACTTTTACCCTTGAGAGGCTCGCTGGGCCGAAAACCCGAAAGAGCAACCCAGGCAAAAGTTAGAGCAACAAAAAGAAGAAAGACAAAAAAAAAACAAGAAAAAAAAAGAAGAAGAAAAGAAGAAAAATGAAAAGAAAAGATGAAAAAAGCAAAAAAAGAAGAAAAAGAAATGAAAAGAATCGAAAAGAAAAGAAAAACATAGCTCGCAAAATTGAAAACCCGGAAGGGCGGCCTTGGCAAAAGTTAAAGCGCAAAAAGAGAAGTTAATACCCGAGTGTACCTTAAACCCGAACTACGTAAGGCTTGATTCCCATCTTTGGGATACGTAGGCAACTTCATTCTGAAGTCCAGCCGTAAAACACTTCAAATTCGACTGTGTCCATGTGATGGTTCTGGTCATCTTTGTCTTCTCTATATCGGAGAATTCGTTGTAATTGTCACTGTGAGGATTGGTTGTAGTGTACTGCGGTGCTATTCAAACAAGGGGCAACTTTCTGTTGCCATAAAATGCGCTGCGGTGCCATCCAAACAAGGGGCAACTTTTCGTTACCATTCAATGCGCTGCGGTGCCGTTCAAACAAGGGGCAACTTTCCGTTGCCATGCAACTCTCTTCAAGAAGGAGGCAATCTTCCTTCGGATTTGAGGTCGTGCATCTCAAGAGTAGGTTCTGTTCTCGTTAAGCAGTGGCCGTTTGCAAAAACAGTTTTTGAGATTTTTTTTACTGAGGTTGACTAATTTTCTTGAAAATCATTCCATCTTTTCTAAAACTGGACATTTTCTTGGACCCAAAAAAGGAAAATTTTGAGTGCTCATAGCCTAACTTGCATGATTTTCAAATCAAAAATCGAACAAGCATGCTAATCTAACTCTCATATTGGTCAAAATTGTTTTAGTAGAAAACCAAAAAAAAAAAAAAAAAAAAAAGGGCCAAAATGATGAACCAGGGGCGCAGTTGGGTTAGGTTTCCTGTTTTTCCCCCATCGCCAACATACTTGCCAGAAAGGGCACAACTCAAGCTGTCATTAAAAGGCTGAAAGCTCTCTTAACCTCCGAGCAACGAGGTATGAAACCAAGTGCGAAGCACGAATCTGAAGGGATCAAGGTACTCCGTT
>NW_021026457.1:1032938-1060799 GCF_004153795.1 Camellia sinensis
TGTTATCTTATGCTCCATGTGTGGCCTCTTTTGTATGCTTGAATGTTCGGACCACTTATATGCCATCTAGGTGTGTCCTTAGCTTTGTTTAGGTCTGCCTCGGACCTATTTTAAGTCCTTTTATGAGATGAGACTATAGTGGGTCCTTGGCCAAGTGCTCCATTTGTGTTAGATAAGGCTATTAACTCACATTGGCCTATTTTAGAAAATAGGTTAAAAGACATTTTCTAATTTTTAATTCACTTCCCACTCTCACAAAAAAGTTAAAAAATAATTTTTAATTATCTTTCTAGAACACTCCATAACACAAAATTTATGAGACTAGTAGGTCCTTGGCCAACTACTCCCCATTTGTCTTAGATGAAAAGTACTATAGGTCCTAAATGATTTAAAAAAAGATTTATTAAATTTTTTACATTGATATAGGATCTATACAAACCTACATGTGTGTGGAGTCCCACACCTATGTAAGATATTTAGGCCAAGTTTGGGAAGACTAAATAAGTGCACTTTTTGACTTTTTTTGTATTATGTGTAAAAAAAGTAGAGAGGAGATGTTGATTGATGTGACCTAAAAAAGATAAAAAGATGAAATAAGTACACTTTTTTCTTTGTAGCCAAACTTGGCCTTAATTATGTAAAAAAAGTGAAACAAGATATTATTAAACAAGTTAGGCGGCAAGACAGAGATTTTTACAGAATAAGATTATTTTTATCTCAAATTTATATCTCATTATATGAAAATTTTTTATACATTTAGACTTTTTCTATTAAACGAATAGATGTACATGAGAAAATTGAATTCGTGACATTTTATTAAGTTGCAAAAGTTTTTGGCATGAATTTGCTAGCTTTTTGGATTCTACTTCATATATAGGTGTGTTTATATATCGGATTGGTTCGATTTTATGATAAATTAGGAATTGAATCGACCCCTATGATTTTAGAAAAATAAAAATTGTAACTAAATCATTAAATTTATGTAACCGGATCAAAATTGAACTATAAAATCAGTTTGTTTCGATTCTACGTAATAAGTATGTTATATATTTTATAATAATAAACAAACTAACAGCAACTGATTTTGTTAAGTTGATTAGAGTTTGTTAATTTTACAACTAAGATTAGTGTTCGAAACTCATTGGTAATTATTATATTCTTATTTTTTACATGTAAAATTAAAAAAATATATATATAAAGGGAACAAACTTATTTGAATTGTTCAACCATTTTTGAAACTGAAGTATTTTTGTATTTTGTTTTCATTATATAAAAAATAAAAAATTTATTTAGCAAGCTGTTTTTGACAAAAGAATAAAAATTTGAAAACAAATTACTTTTTAGAAAATATGAATGCAATGTGACCCCCCCAAATTTTCTTTTGGAACATCATAAAATTTAAATAACAAATAACTTACTAAATAAAGATTTTAACAACTATTTAGGAAAAATTTAGATTTTCACATAGTCAAAGCTTAACAACTAAATTACGAGTCCACATACAATATTACAACAACTTTGTAACATTCGTGATTACTAATACCAAGGATAATAAAATTTTATTTCGATAAAGTCTTGACTTTAAGTTAGCCAAGGTTCAATATTAGCAGTAGCTCCAAATTCAGCCTCAATCCCTTCTTCGACATAATCTGGCATGAAACGCTAGGGCAACAAAATATAAGCTATGAGTTTTGCAACACAGTAAGAAAACGGAACCAACCTACCATTCTTTTTAAGAGAAAATAATCAAATCATGACAATTAAAATAATAGTAAAATTCAATAGCATGATAAATGTACCAACCATTATAATAATTTCGACAATTTTAATAGTTTGGGTGACACTCAAAATCTCACCAAAGAGACTTTTTTACTAACTACTAAGTGTTGGAAAATTTGGTTTATGAGACTTATTTTGGGCCAACTTTGAACCCAAAATAGAGTGGGCTCCAAACGTCTTTTGGGGTGGGTCCGAAGAGGTGACGTGTTCCTTATCGCATGGCAAGTCACACGGTGAAGACAGTTCGTCAAAATCATTTATGAGTGAATGGGAAGTTGACGTCGTTTTCGGATTCGTGGAATGAATAGTTAAAGAAGTAAATATGGGTTTCCTTATATGGGTTATCCCACATTGAAACTTTAAGAGAGTTTGTGTATGTATATAAGTTCTAGACTACAACACTTGGGTTGGGCCCCAAGGGGCACCCCAAGTTTGTAGAAGGGAGGAGTTATGGACAAAGTAAACCTTAACCCAAACCATCACGCGCGCTAGCTAAGCCGTGCCGGGCGCGGGTGTGAGTTGTGGGTCGGGTCAGTTCTAATATTAATTTTTTGAACAAAATTCTTTTGAATTTTTTAATTCCAAATTTGAATTTGAAATTCAAATTTTTGTCCATAATTTTGTGCCTATTTTTTGAACCAAATTCCACAATAGATTTTTCAATCCAAACAGTTTGTTATTCTGTTCAAATTCGGACAGATTCATAACTGTCCAGACAGATTCAAAATATGGATAGTTTAGTTACAGATCTGTTTGAATTTTGTACGATACCTGTTTAGACAGTTTCATACCTGTTCATTTGATTCTCAACAGATTTATTTTCAAACAGATTTTAAACTGCCATAAACTGCTACAGTTACACAGATACAAACTGCACAGTTCAAATAGTTCAATCTATCCAGCAGATCTGTTGAATTTTGGACTGCATCTGTTCATTCAAAATTTGCACGTGTTCGTTCAAATATGTACCTGTTCGAGTCTACTCTTTTGCCTATAAATAGAGACTATTTCAGCAGTCTTTTGCATCCAGAAAATAGATAGAAAATTGATTTTCTTGTTGTCCAACTTTGTTCTGTTTTCATAAATTCTTCATATTAGTTTTTAGAAAAAATTAAAAGGAGTATAGAACACAAGGTTCTAGTTCGCCGGACAAATTTGTTTGGAGTGTTACTACAAATTTGTGAAGATCATTTTATCCTTAGAGATAGACGCCATTAGTCCGTAAACACCGAAACATGGCGAATTTGTCTTAAGGACAGAGTGTCACACTCTCGACTTGGTCTTTTATTTTTCATTCGGTTGGATAAAATAAATTCTGTAAGTTATTTATTTTATTTTTGTTTGATTTAGTTACATTTTATTTTATTTTATTTACACAGAAGATTGTTCCAACAATCTTAAGACAGATTCGAATTATTCTGTTTACAGAATTTTTCGTTTGTTCCCTTTTTCTCTTTCTTGTTCTTACTAAAATTATTTTCTGTGGATTTACAAAATAATATTCTGGTTGAAAAAACAAAGAGTAATTATATACTATTTGACAAATAGTAGTAATATACTGTCTATTTTCTTTGATAAGTAGTAGTAATATACTGGTGTCATTAACAATTTAGAATATTTATTTGTGGAATTTTTTCAGAAATTAAATTTTGGTTTTTAGAAATTATTTTATGAGTGTTCATTAACTAAAATTCTGTTTTAGTACAGTATTTTAATTATTGAAGTGTTACAGATATTTAATTTTTTGTGTGGAATTAATTTGGTTAAATAAAATTTTATTTTGTTACCAAATTAATTGAAAAATAAAAGTTACATGGTCCAGCTTGTCTCAAGTTGAGATCAAGACTGGACCCGTTCAGTTTGGCCCATGGGGCCTATTTTTTGGACCCGTTTTGATAATCCGAACCATTCAATATGTAGAACTCATCGAGTACTATATGCCTGTAAAAAATCACGTTGATTGGATATCAATAGCTATGTGATCAAATCAATTTTGTATAAAAAAAATAGACGGTGAAACAATTAACGGTTGATAAAAAACTGTTTTGTTCACATAGCTATCGATATCCGATCAACGTGATTTTTTACAAACATATAGTACTCGATGTGTTCTACACATTGAACGGTTCGGATTATCAAAACGGGACCCGTGGTGGGCCCATACGGGCCCAACAGCACGATCCAGTCCGATCTTGGACTGGACCAAAGCCACTGCCAAAGTTACATTTCTTGTTTCTTTTATTTTTATAGAATTTAATTATGTGAATTTGGTTTAATTTTTTGTGTAGTATAAATTCTAATTATAATTTTATTTTATAATTTAGAATTCATGGCTACTGAAACAAATGCTCAAACAAGTACTAGTGTGGTGGCTGCAATTGCGCCAGCCCCCTCTCCTGTTGTGACAATACCGGTAAATCACGGTGAGAAGCCAGAGAAGTTCTCAGGAACTGATTTTAAAAGTTGGCAACAGAAAATGTTGTTCTATCTTACAACTCTGAACCTGGCTTGTTTTCTTCGTGAGGATGCTTCTATTTTGAAAGAAGATGAAACTGACCGGCAAGTGGTTGTTGCGGTCGGTGCCTGGAAACATGCTGATTTCCTTTGCCGGAACTACATCTTGAACGGACTTGACAACACATTATACAACGTCTACAGTCCTAACAAGATAACAAAGGAACTTTGGGAGTCTTTGGAGAAAAAATACAAAACGAAATATGTCGGCTCAAAGAAATTTGTGGTTAGCAAATTCTTGGATTTTGTGATGGTTGATTCTAAGACTGTGATCAACCAAGTTCAAGATCTCTAACTCATTCTGCATGACATTCACGCAGAGGGCATGTCTTTCAGTGAATCGTTCCAAGTTGCAGCCTTAATTGAGAAATTACCACAAGGCTGGAAAGAATTCAAGAACTACCTCAAATACAAGCACAAAGAAATGTCTTTGGAAGAATTCACTGTGCATTTGAGGATTGAGGAGGACAACCGCAATTTTGAAAAGCGGGCTGGTAAGCATCCTATAGAGTCTAAGGCAAATGTGGTGGAACATGCTCCAAAAGCAAAGAAACGTAAGTTTTCTGAAGAAAGTTCATCACAAGTCTCTAAAGGAAAGGAAGTTAAAAAGTACAAGTTTAATGGCAAGTGTTACATCTGTAACAAAGAGGGACATCGGGCCAATGATTGTCGTAGCAAAGACAAAAGTAAAAGCAAAAGAAGAACAAGTAAGAAGCCTGCTCAAGCCCATATGACTGAAGTGGATAATATTTCCAATGGTGTAGATGACATCAATCTTTCTGCAGTTGTTTCCGAGGCAAACCTTGTTGGAAATCCTAAAGAATGGTCGGTGGACACTGGTGCTACTCGCCATATTTGTGCCGACAAAAAGATGTTCACATCTTATTCTACAGTGGACAACGGTGAACAACTTTTTATGGGCAACTCCTCAACTTCCAAAGTTGAAGGACAATGAAAGATTGTACTTAAGATGACATCAAGAAAGGAACTTACTTTCAACAATGTGCTGCATGTACCGGACATTCGCATGAATCTTGTTTCCGGATCATTGTTGAGTAAGAATGTGTTTAGGCTAGTATTTGAGAGTGATAAATTTGTACTTACTAAAATGGGATGTATGTAGGAAAAGGTTACATGTCTGATAACCTTTTCAAGATGAATGTAATGACCGTTGTACCCTCAGTTATTAATAAAAATACATCTTATTCTTACTTGCTTGAGTCTTCAAATTTATGGCATGGTAGACTAGGACATGTTAATAATGGATCTTTACGTAGATTAATTAATATGGAATGTTTACCTAAATTTGACATTGATTCAAATCATATATGTGAAATTTACATTGAGGCAAAATTATCTAAAACTCCTTTTCATTCAATTGAAATAAGTACGGAACCACTTGAATTAATTCATAGTGACATTTGTGATTTTAAATCAATTCAAACTAGAGGTGGGAAAAAATATTTTATCACTTTTATAGATGACTATATTAGATATAGTTATGTTTATTTAATTCGAACCAAGGATGAAGCTTTGGAAACTTTCATTCAATATAAGAATGAAGTTGAAAATCAACTTGGTAAGAAAATCAAAAAACTAAGAAGTGATAGAGGTGGTAAATATGAATCACCTTTTGGTGAGTTTTGTAAAGAACATAGAATAATTCATCAAACCATCGCTCCTTACTCACCTTAGCAAAATGGAATTGCTAAAAGGAAAAATAGGACTTTAAAAGAAATGATGAATGCCATGTGTAGACTGCCCGAACTCGCTTCGCGCGCCCCCCTTTTGGAGAGGGCGCGGATTTGGGTTCTAGCTACTACAGTTCGGACTCCTGTCACGGTTCTGTATCTAGTCTCACAAAATGAAATGTAAGATTGATAAATCACCAAAGAGTCCAAATTCGGCAAATCGTTTTGGAAAATCGATTTTAATCAAGAAGTGTCAAACATGGACTATTTTGCCAGATTATAGAGTCGCCACATAAATATTTTGTTTTAAGAAATTTAGGAAACCCTGACTTGGGCCTAAGGCCACGTGTCCGTCATCACCAAAGTTGTTTCGGCTCGGGAACTTGGGTACGAGGGGGGAAGGTCATGAAATGAGCACCCCTGCTCGCCCGATCAAAGGATCGGCGTCTACTAAACATGATATGCTATGTTATAAACACATGTGTTCTTGTCTGATTATTAGCTAAATTACTATGTGATGCGCACAACACACAAGTATAGACTAAATCGCTCGATTTGGAACAAAGCATCTCATGTTTGTTTTTCGAAAATGGTTTGAAGATGCTACTTGCAAGTAGGTTAAAACGCGGATTTGCCACTAAACAATGTGGGCTTAAAACATGATGATTTGCCACTCCAAGTGGGCTTAAAACTCACATTTTGATGAATTGTTCTAATTCAAGTAATGAAGCCTTCATCTACAAGCATTCAAGCAATTAAACACTTAAGCAAATAGCCTCATGGCAAGCATGCTATCATGGCAGTCACTTACACACATGCAAGGATGCTAAAACGTAAACACTTACAGTGTACTCCGAACCAAAATAGAGAACTAGTTAGAAATCATGCATGATCCTAGTTATGTTAAGATGCCTAATGCAACACATGCAAAATGTAACTAAGTAGGCTCGACTACCTAATCATGATATATGAATGCGACATTTGTTACATGTATTCAAGAAAGTGTATTGAAATACAATGCAGTTTGAATGATGCGCCGAGCCCGGTGTATGCAAGACAAATGAATGATGCACGCATGCAGAGCATAAGGTATGCTAATCGAAATATGCCCTAAACTAACCATCGAAAGCGGTTAAGCTAAGCTATTCGAAAGCAGTCCGAATAAATAAGAGCTAAGCTAAGCTACTTATTACAAATCAACTAATTAACTAACTAAGTAAAGCAGTCAAAATGGCCTCGAGGGGAGGGAAACATGCATGCTCGGTTTGCTTCGTCCGGAAATGCATTGCTTTGCCATAAGTTATCTCTATTTGCACTCGCGGTGACCTCAGAACATCAAACATACTTTCAGCTTGCATCTGCTCCAAAACAGGAGCATTTTGGAAAATTTTGCTGCGGAAGGCCGGCCGGCCACTTCAACTGGTCGGTAGGCTACCTCAACTGGCCGGCCGGCCACTTCAACTGGTCAGCAGGCTAGTACAAGTGGCCAGCTAGCCACTTCCCTTTCCAGAATCCCAACTTTGCTACAACAGAGATCAACAAAGGCACAACAATGCATTTACAAGGAAATGTATGTATAACTACTCTCCTTATCATTTCTCAAGCTCAAAGGAGCATAGCACTTGACTCTCAAGCCACCAATCACGCATCTTAATGCACAATGGCCAAAGAGCCAAGCTTGCATAATATTAGTGAATGCACAAACAATACATAAGAGCCTCCACCTCTATCATGCATGATCAAGAGGGTTGGCGACCAAGAAATGCAACACGTTTCATCACTTTGAGTATGAAACGTGCCACATTCCTTGTGTTTTGATTAACGTCCGATCCAAACACAAGGCGATGCAAACAAGATGCTCATCTTTCAATGCTGAAATGGCATGCATAAGACTCTATCATGCAAACAATACATGCAAGACATGTTAAGGAGCCAAGAGCACTAAAGCAAGTGAAGGAAGTTACACATGAGGCATGCATTATCAATCTCAAATGGTCAAACTAACTATGGACAGACCTACATCATGCCAAAACAGTGGCCAAAATGATCTGAAATGATAGCATAAAAGGCAAGAAATGCATGCTCATGCACTAGCTCATGAACAAGGTGTAAAAGCACAACTCTTAAACACAATGAAAAGGTGATAAACATGAGCGTACGACAGTGAAACATGCCTTGAAATGCCATGCCAAATGATGCCATATCATACAAACCTCACAAATAAGGCATGTTAGGGGGGCTCAAAACACAAGACTAGCAAAGCCTACTATGCCATAGCTATACAAAGTAAGCCATACATGACCAAGACCACTTGGAACAGAGTTTAAGCATGCTAAAACAAGGCCAAAAGCATGCTGAAATAAAGCTAATACAAGCTAGAACAATGGGCCAAAACACCAAGTATGCTAGACTAGTGAGTGGTATTACACTACAAGAACCAAAACCAAGCAAGAGGTGACCCCACCAACCAAAATCAGAGTTATAACATGGAAAAATAAGACCAAAATGCATACTGAGATGGTAGCCCAAAAGCTTAGACAAGCATGCATATAAGTTGGCTTATAAGCGAGACATAAGGTGCGACTCTCAAAAGCTATGAAAGAGTCGAACATGTGAGAGTGTGACTACACCATATACATTGAAATCATGTGAGAAATGAGTTTAAAGCATGCAAACAACCCAAGTAAAGCATGCTAGAGACTTGACACACAAAGCTAGTCAAAGCCACTTATACTACAACCATATAGGGCAAGCCTCACATGGCTAAGACCACCCAAAACAGAGCTAAGGCATGCTAAAATAATGGCAAATACATGCTGAGATAGAGCTAACACAAGCTAGGATGAGAGGCATAAAGCATGATGCATGTTAGGCCAACAAGTATGATTGCACTACAAGTGAAAAAACCAAGGAAGAGGTGACCCCACCAACCAAAATTAGAGCTAAAGCATGCTAAACCTAGAGTAAAAGCATGTGAGAGCATAGCCAAAATAAGCTAGAGTGATGAGCCAAAGTAGCAAGCATGTAAGACTAAATAGCAAGATTACACTACAAGTGTAAGAAGCATGCATGAGGTGACTCAACCAAGCCAAAACAGAGTTATGACATGCTTAAATAAGACCAAAAATAAGCTGAGAACAAGCCAACACATACTAGAAAAACATGCTCAATAATTGGGCTAACAAGACAAGCAAGCAAGACAAGAGGAGAAGAGACCACCCTCTCCTATTTGGGGTCTCAAAACCACATTCCAACCACTAAAATTCCTCTGGAATTCAGTGGTTAAAAGGCCCAAAAGAGATAGTCTCAAAGGCTTTAGAAAGTAGCACAAAACAAAGCAAAATAAGCCAAAAAATGGGGTAGACCACCCCCAACTCAAACAAGGCCCCAAACAACCATCTTAAACACTTAAAAACAAAGGTTTTTGTAGTTGACAACTAGGCCAAAACAAGCATGCAAAGGTGGCCAAACACTTGATCAAAATAAAGCTTAAAGAGGGTCAAGTGTCTTACCCTTGAAGAACAACAAGACAGCAACTTCAACAACAATTCTGAGCCAAAACCAAGTCCAAGACCTCAAAACAAGCTTCAATGGACCTTAGCTTGAAAGTGAAGGTGTTTGTGTAGGTGTTTATGTGCAAAAGTGTGAAGAAACAACACTTTAAGGCTCAAAATAGCACAATATAGAGGGAGAGTGAGAATTCTAGAGAGAGAGGGAGATTTTTTTACTCTGAAAAATCTGAAGCCTCAAATAGGGAAAGGGAGCTCCCCTTATATAAAGCAATGCAAGCACAAGCTTGCTTGACAAGCTAAAAGCTTATATCCATCCCCTCCATACACGTGTATGGAGGATGAGTTCAGTGAGCGAGGCCAAATTATCAAAAACTCCTTTTCATTCAATTGAAAAAAGTATGGAACCACTTGAATTAATTTATAGTGGCATTTGTGATTTTAAATCAATTTAAACTAGAGGCGGGAAAAAATATTTTATCACTTTTATAGATGACTATACTAGATATAGTTATGTTTATTTAATTCGAACCAAGGATGAAGCTTTGGAAACTTTCATTCAATATAAGAATGAAATTGAAAATCAACTTGATAAGAAAATCAAGAAACTTAGAAGTGATAGAGGTAGTGAATATGAATCACCTTCAAACTACCGCTCCTTACTCACCTCAGCAAAATGGAATTGCTGAAAGGAAAAATAGGACTTTAAAAGAAATGATGAATGCCATGTTAATCAGTTTTGAATTACCTCAGAACTTGTGGGGGAAAGCAATACTTTCTGCTAATTATATATTTAACAAAGCACCCCGAAAAAAAGTGAATCCAACACCTTATGAATTGTGGCATGGAAGAGTGCCATCCTACAAATACTTAAAAGTGTGGGGGTGTTTGGTGAAAGTGGCTATTCTGTAGACACCCCATTTTTGACCGCCCTTAAGACTTAGACGCGACTGATGGTTTACATGGTGGAAAAAGGTGTGCAGGGGAAAGGTTCAGTTTCTTCGGCAAGGAGGGAGTCAAATCTTAACTTCATACCCCTTTTTGGACCAAATCAATCTTGATCAAAAGATTTTAGACCTTAAAACCCTCTCTTTCAAAACGTTTTTGAAATAAAGTTTTTACGATGTTTCGAGGCTCGCATTTTGTCAAATGTTGCGCTTTTCGGTAAACCGAACAAGGACAAAGTGGAAATGAATGAAAGAAAGATGAAATCTTTGAAAAATCTTTCAAAACACCTTGTCTAGGGATTTGGAGTTGAAGAAAAGAGGAGAAGAGGGAGGAAAACTAGTTTGGGAGAAGTTTGGCATGAATCCGGGTAGGACCAAAACTGCGCGGCTTCACCGAAACGGGCATAACTCTTTGCACAGGAGGAATTTTGATGCAAGGTTGGCGCCATTGGAAAGCTAACTTCTGGGGCTTCAATGTCACCACATGGCAGACCAGAAAATCAGATGGCCGACCACTTAGGTGGTCAAAAGTGGTTGGGCATGAATCCGGGAAGGAGAGAAAAAGTTAAGCGGTCCTCGCTAAATCGGGCTTAGTCATTTGCATACTTGGAGTCAAGCTATGAGGCCACCATTGTTGGAAAGAAGACTTTCGGGGCTTCATTTTGCACTCAAGAATCTCCTAAGGCCGAGTCCGGATGGGGGAGATATGGTTGGTTGAAGTAGGGCATAAATCCGGTTGGACCGAATCTGCGCGGCTTTACCAAAACAGGCATAACTTTTTGCACAATGGGCATGAATCGCTAAGAGAGAGTCGAGCAGTCCTCGCTAAATCAGGCTTATCTGTCTATACACTTGGATTTAAGATATGAGGCCACCACCATTGGAAAGAAGACTTCCGGGGCTTCATTTTGCACTCAAGAATCTCCTAAAACCAAGTCCGGACGGGGGAGATATGGTTGGTTGAAGTAGGGCATAAATCCGGTTGAATCGAATCTGCGCGGCTTCACCAAAACAGGCATAACTTTTTGCACAGATGGAATTTTAATGCAAGGTTTGCGCCATTGGAAAGCTAACTTCTGGGGCTTCATCCTAAGGGATGGCAAACCACCTTGACCCTTTTGACCTGGTCGGCCGACCAGGTCAAGTGGTCGGCCGACCACTTGAACTAGTCGGCCAGCTCCTATCCTGTTTGTCTCAGTGAGTGTGTTCCAGCTGTGCCAGCTGGGAGGCATTGGCTGTATAGAGGATCTTGGCCCTTGGTTTGAAGCTTCTTTGAGAAGCTTTAGCCTCTCTTCTATAAAGGAAAAGTGCCTCTTCCATTGCAAGGGTTCCAAGATTGGTGAAGGCTCATACATACACCTCTCCCTATATCTCTCTATTCCAAGCTTCAAAACACCCTTGTTCTTGCACCATTGCCCTACACCTCCTAGCACAACACCTCCACCATCACTCTAAGCAACTTGGGGCTGGTTTTCAGAGATTGAAGGTGTGTTATTTTGGTCCAGAAGCTGCTGGTCCCTTTGGCTACAAGGGTAAGTCTCCATTTTCTCCATTTTGACATTGTTTTGCTCCATAGTTTAGCTCTATTTGCAAGCATTTCTGGGTTTTGTCTTAAACTGAAAAGTGTCATATTTTGAGCTCCTCTTGAAGTTTGATTAAGGATACTTTTCTGTTTGAGGTCATCTACCTCCTTGTATGCTCCATCCCTCTTTTGTAGGCTTATTTTGCTTCCTATCTTAACCTTACTTGCAAGAATTTTTGAGATTTGTCATAAACTGAAAAGAGTCTTATTTTGAGCCCCTCTTGAAGTTTGATTAAGGGAATTTTTCTGTTGGGGGTCATCTACTCCCTTGTATGCTTGTTTGCATCTTGTTTTGAGCCTTGCATCTAGGCCTTTGTTGCATGCTTTGTTTGGCCTTCTAGCCACTGAAATCCAGTGAATTTTCAATGGCTATCACACTATTTTGAGAGCCAAAATCAGAGGGGGTGACCCCCTCTCTCCTTGTCTTGTTTGTTGGCCCTTTTGGCCTTCCAAAGGACCCCTATTTTGCATGCTTTGAAGTCTTGTTTTAGGCCATTATTTGTGAGTTTTTAGGTCTGCCTTAACTCTGTCCAAAGCCCCTTTGGCCATGTTTTGTGTCCCTCGTGCATGTGTGGAGCAATCCTCCTTAAGGCCTTTCAAGGGGACCTTTCATTGCATGCTTCATTGATCCATTTCAGACTCTTTTTGGTGGGTTTTAGGACTCTCATAACCTATTTCCAGAGTTGGTTTTTCCATTCGGTGCGTCCGTCATATAGGTGTGGAACAACCCCTTGTATGGCCCTCCAAAGGAGCCCATCATTTTTGCATGTGTGACTGAGTTTCAGTGGTTATTTGGACATATTTTAGCATACCATGTTGCTGTTTTTGGCTGGTTTGGTGATCTCTCTTGTGCTTCATATACATGTAATGTAAACCATGCTTACTAGCCTATGTTGCATGTTATTTTAGCCCTTCATGTTAGCACTTTTTGGCCATGCTTGGAATTGATTTGGTGCATGTTTAGGACTGCCTTGGCTCTGTTTTCATGCCACATGGTCAAATAATGCTTGCTTTGTAAAGCCTCTATGTATTTACTTTTAAGACCCTAATGTTGAATTATATTTGTTTATTTATTTATTTTTTGCCCCTCGTTTACTTGAATTAATTCAAATCTTGTTGGTTAGCATTACTTTTTTTTTATTTTATTGAAACAGGAATTTCCCTAATCGGATTAGGATCCCTAACCTAATTTAATTCTACATAAGTTACATGTATTTAGTCCAAGCACTCACTTGTTTTTTAAATTCAAAACTTGCCCAAACTAGTATTTATACCTTGTACCTTGAAGTGCCATCAATCTTGTTATATATATATACATATACACCTAGAGGAGTGTGCCTAGAACCTAAAATGATTTAAATAATAACCCCCTCACACTTCCCCAAGAGAGGAGCCAATTTTCAAGAACCACCAACATGATGTTCTAGGAAAAAACACAACCTAGTGGCCTAGATGTAACAACCCTCATTTTGACTTAGTCATACTTGCATACATTTGTGGACGATCTTGCGATTAAAATGTACATTTGCAAATCTTGTCTTGTTTTGCTTGAATGATTGCTTGCATACTTTGTTCTTGCTTGGTGTGTTGCCGAGGTCGTCTTAAGCCTAGACACCTTTGAAACCTTTGTCACTTAGAACTATCTCGGAACCCCTTTGGTTGACCTCCATCTTCACCTTGGCATATTGGCCGAGATGTCACCATCTAGGCCGAGGTGTGCGTCGCCTAGGCCGAGATGTGCATCATTTGGGTTGAGATGTTAATATCTAGGCGTTCTAGATCCTTGATCCTTGCATGAGTGATTTTGTTCCTGGAATGGTATGACCTAAACCGAGGTGTGGCACATCTAGGCCAAGGTGTGGCACAGTTTAGTCAAGTGTTGTCCTTCCAAGCCGATGTCCTTGCCCCTTGATTTGCCGGAGTCTCGTTGTTAGCCGATGTCATTACTTGCCGGTGTGTTCTCGACACCTAGCTTGTTGAGTACGCTTTGCCTTAGTCTTGTCTTATCAAGTCAGTCACCTTTTCGAGTTGAGCGAATCAGCCGGTGCCACGTGTCCCGACAGAGAGTTTAAGTCAGTGTTTGTCGTGTGAAGCATATCATTTTTGTATCAATCTTGCCTTTTTAGAGAGAGAAGCTCTAGGAAGAAGAAGGAGAAGTTTGAGCTAGGGAGGGTGACTTCCAAGCTTGATCGTTAGAGCTTGAGCCGTTAGATTCGAGTTTTGAGGTTAGAATCTTAACCTATTCTTGTTGTTCTTATTCATCATCTAGCTGCATTGCACGATCAAACCTGTTCTACACACCATTCATCGATTTAAAGTTGGTTTTAGAAAGAGAAAACGGTTTTCATGTGTTATGAAGAAAAGTCTCGTTTGATCCGAAAGTTTGCATTAAAACTCATGTTTTTGTGTTTGTTTTGATAAGATCCTTGTGTATGGGTACCGAGGTCCACGTTTTTGAATTCATAGCATGAAATCTTAGCTTTCGCTATAGCAAGTTTTGGTCTTTGCATTCATTTTCCTCGTGTTCATGTTCTTCATGCTCTTCATGCTCATGTTCTTCATGTTGTCAAGAGGGAAACCCAGTTTTTCCTTTGAATGTGGCCATCGAGGCCACACCTCAGCAAGGAGGTGTGGGACCTCGGCCTAGACCTGGTAGTTACCCAGCGTATCTTCCAAAATAAGACACTGTGTTTTGATTTGATTTGACTTAGTTTTGAAGAATTCCGAGGTCATTTACATGTATGCTAAACTTGTTTTGAGTAGTGCATTCAATGGACTTTGCCATGCGTTTGTAGGACTTGGACTTGCTTTGCCCCCGACATTTGAAGAACTAGGTGAGTGGTATTTTTAATAAAGTTTGTAGGACTTGGACTTGCCTTGACCCCGACGTTTGGAGAACTAGGTGAGTGGTATTTCTGATAAAGTTATGTTATCAATGTTTTGAAGAACTTTGCTTTGCTTGTCTTGAAATATATTTGTTAAGCATGAATGATTGTCCTTAGTTTCGTATCTCGTATCATATTTGTTTGAATGACCTTCTCGGAAAGTTCCTTGTGCTGGAGGACTCTAAACTTTCACAGCATATCTCGTTTGAAAGTCCCTTGTGCTGGAGGACTCTAAACTTTCGCAGCACATCTTATTTTGAAAGTCCTCTGTGCTGGAGGACTCTAAACTTTCGCAGCACCCTTGATTTGTACTCTAGTGTTAAAGGGCTACGGGCCTTTGTAACATAGGTCCCTTGTGCTGGAGGACTCTAAACTTTCGCAGCACATCTCGTCTTGAAAGTCCCTTGTGCTAGAGGACTCTAAACTTTTGTAGCACCCTCGTTTGAGATGCCTATCTTGCTTTGTCTTGTTTTGCCACGGATGGTTTACCGCGTGGATATGTTTGCCGGAATGTTATTGTTGGTAATATGTGATGCTAGTAAGTATCCCTTGAAACTTTGAAGATTTGTTAGATGGACGAGGTCCATTCCTTGTTATATATAGAGTTTGTCTTGTATTGTTTTGAAAGGATTTCGGCTATTATTCATGCAAACCCCTTTATTATTTATACCATTCACTGAGTATCCAAGCTCACCCTCTCTATATATATGTAGGTGATGAGCAAGAAGGCGGTGATGCCTAAATGTGATTCTGGAGCTTATTTTGGATTTTGATTATGTCAGCCTGACCTGTAATTACGTCGGCAGTCCTGAAAATTATGCTTCTCGATTTGTAATACTTGCATGTTGCATACGTCGGCTTGAGAAACCTTTTGATCAAGATGCGTGTTTTGTATACCTGTTATGTCGGCAGTGAGGATGTCGGCAATTTTGAAGATTTTGCTTGTATTTCATGTATTTTGTTCATATCGGCTTGTGAAGCCCTTTTGTTAGTATGAAAGATGTAATTTGTACTTTATTTCGTTTGCAATCGAGTTGTAACCCATCTGCAGATGATTGCTATCTCATTTGACTTATGCACAGCTCTTACGGACTAATCTGTTTGTATAAATCGCTTCCGTACTTGTTAGCCCCATATTATTGTACTCTGATTGTGTGTGAATCTTGTCAGTTGGCCTTCGGTAATCTCGGATTACTGGCCATCACGGCACCAAACTACTAGGGGTGGTTTGGGGTCGTGACAGAATGGTATCAGAGCACAAGTTCCTTAGTATACGTTATTCACACACTTTGAGTCCTAAAGAGCATAGGATTTCCCTTTAGAAGGAAGTTAGAATTGCATCATATTGCTTGCTATGCGAACAAGGTGTACATTGTCTCGGCATGCTTAACTGTTACTTGCCCACGTGATTATTTGCTCATTTTGTTTTAAAGTCGCATTTTTGCATACTCATAGCATCATGAGGAGAGGTAGACCTCCAGTTGGCCGAGATCAGTCGGAGGACAGAATAGACAGACTGGAGAGGCTAGTTGAAGGTTTGGCCCACGAGTTAAGGCAGACAAGATAGCAGTACGCTAGTGCTACATCGACTCAGGCCGAGCAGACAAACGGCTGGAATGCAGTCCCACCTCCACCCCCTCCAGTACCGCAAGTGCCCCCACAGCCAGCTTTATATGGGGATGGCACGATAGCTTTGATTAGTGAGTTTAAGAAAATGAAACCGCCGAGATTTCAAGGAGGCATAGAACCGATGAAAGCCGAAGCCTGGGTCTTGGAAATGGAAAAGCTATTCGAGATCTTTCCCAGCACCGACACCCAAAAAGTGACGTTAGCAGCTTTCATACTAGATGATGACGCCCGCAGATGGTGGATGATGGTTCGAGAAAGCAATCCAGACTTGACCTGGACCCAATTTTTAGAATTGTTCTACACCAAGTTGTACTTTATTTCGTTTGCAATCGAGTTGTAACCCATCTGCAGATGATTGCTATCTCATTTGACTTATGCACAACTCTTACGGACTAATCTGTTTGTATAAATCCCTTCCGTACTTGTTAGCCCCATATTATTGTACTCTGATTGTGTGTGAATCTTGTCAGTTGGCCTTCGGTAATCTCGGATTACTGGCCATCATGGCACCAAACTACTAGGGGCAGTTTGGGGTCGTGACACTAGACCTAGGTTGCTAATCTCAAAACTAGTTACCTTTCAACTAAAAATCAACTATTTGATTCCAAAACCTATGATTTAGCACCTTAGTTACTCCTATCCCACTTAACACCAAGCAAAATCCTAACTTTCCCATCCATTTTCAACTAAAGGGCTTTTATGTCCTTTTACACCAAATTGCCTATATATACGACACCCCCTAGCTTGCAAACTCACACAACACACTCACTCACACACACATTTTGGTTAGAGAGAGGGAGGAGAGCAAGGAAGAGAAGTCTAGCGGAGAAGAGGGAGGAAGAAGAGAGTTTCTTGTGCAAAGCTTAGAAGGTAAGCCACCAGCACAACCTTCTCTTCATTTTCTTTTCTAATGCATGTTCTAAAGTTTCTGAATAATGTTCCAGATCTGTTATTATCAAGTTCTTATGTTAAAAAAAGAAAAATGCTAAGGGTTGTGTATTCATTTCATCCCTCTTGTATTTTTTCCCATTTTGGCACAAACCATCTTCTTTTTGTACAAATCTCTTAACTTTTCAAGGGCACTCTTTCAAACAAATTTTCTGAGTTAAACATGTGATAGTTATCATATTTTCTTCACAAAAGAAATGAAACTTTCCCATGGTGGAACCCTCTTTTTATAAATTTTCTTGTTTTGGGCATCCTACCTTAAGACCTGTTTTTGCAGTCAACTTTCAAAAATTCCAGAAAAATGTAAAAAAATATTCTGAACCTCTATTTTATTTCAAAACCTTTCTTTAGAAGTTAGCTTTCAACTAAAATTGGTTTCATTGAAAAACATTGAGCGGCTTGCAAGAAAATCAAGTTTTCGTAACAGTCGACGGATTTGGGTAGATTCTGGACAGATTCTGGACAGTGCTGAAATACTTTCTAAATAACTTAGAATCTGGAAGAGCAACCCCAATTCCGAAAAATGTTCTAGAAACTAGATTGAATCCTCTACAAACCATAGGAAGGCCAAGCCGGTAAAGGATCTAAAATAGCTCTTTCATTTTAATCTTTATACGATACTAAATCTAGAAACTTTGATAGGTGTGGATGTTTTGTACCTTGAGTTCATGAGAATGTTTGTAGCTTATAATCATATCTTGACCTGATAATATATGTGTTGTGGCTATGTTATTTACCTTTCTCATCTTAAGAATACATGCTTATATGGATATCATTGTTTATTAAGTTGAACTAACCTTGTCTTAAAGCACTTAATTCAACGGGAAACCTAATTGGGAGGGTATTGGGTTTTCGAACACTTGAGTAATGAAAAGATGAAAAAAAATGTGATATATGGATTGTTGGGACGCGTTCCCTATTTGGAAGCTAAAGTTTTGCGCAAGTGGTTTTCGGAACCCTTGAATGGAGTGGTTGTATTCGGACCCTAGGTGGTTTGGTGTATGGAGGGATTTGGGCAAGGCCCTATTTTTATCGTCTCTTTTGAGGCCCTGCGGTTGGCGCTACGCGGTATATAACCGTTGGTAGGCATCCGAGGTTAGTTCTGCAACAAAGCAGCAAAAGAGGGGGCATACCGAATAATCCGCGTCCGATTCTTGTGGTTGGAAGGACGGAATCTCTTTGGGGGATTTCTAGTTTACTGACATCTAACTTAACTATTTATTTATTTATTGATTTATTTATTGGAATATCATGCTTTACTACTTGATGTTATATTTTGTGATTGTGTGTTGGACTTGGAAAAAGGGATAGGGTGTGTGCGTGTGTTTACTGGGCATTCAAAGCTCATGGCGTATCATGCCAGGTGACGAAGAGGAACTCATAGCTGGAGATGTAGAACCTGAAACATTTGAAGACTTTTGGCTATCCTAGAATATTAGAAGTTTGTTTTTGATATTTTTGTAAGACTCATGTGAGGTTTAAAACTTTCTTTTTGAGATGTAATGTAATGGAACAATCTTTTTAATCAAGTATATTGTGGTTATTATGTAATTATATTCGATGTACGAACCTTATCGTTGCATATGAGACCTTGTGTCAATGCCTTGTAAGATCTGTCAAAAAGGTAGTGCGCTGCCTAAGAAAGCTGGACTTAGAAGGGAGGCTATTTTGACTCCTCCGGCGATCTGGGATCTTACTTGGTTATTGACCATAGGACTCACTAGTGACTCTCCCTTGATTGCAACCTATAGTGTAGAATCAGGGCGTCACAACTTGGTGTCAGAGCCTAGGTTCAACCCTTAACCCTCGCAACCCTATATGCGACTCTAGAAGCCCTTACCCCTTATCTTATTTTATTCTATCACACTATTACAAGAAGATTAACTAATGAAACTCCTTTTCCCACCTTAGGATGTCATCGGGAGACTATCCAGGACGCGGCATCAGTACCGACTCGTGGGGTGTTTTTCGTATACAAGGAAGGAAGGCCATGTCTGTCAGCCCCTACTTTAGCCGCCGACGCTGCGAAATCACCGCCGAGGAAATGATCAAAACCGAGATACGTAAGGTAAAGATGAAGTACGCCCGCTATACGAGGGCGCAGAAAAGGTCTTTGGTGCGGCGCTGCCTACAAGTTCTAAGCCGAGTAGCAAGGAAGGCAGTCCGAATGGAGCAAGATGAACAGAGGATAGACTCCCTGATACACCGAGCTTTGACCACCATGGCACCAACTCAGGATGAAAGCCACGAATCTTGTTACCACGGGCCAGGCGACAATCAACCAATGGATATGGAGCAGGCACCAGAGCAGCAAGGAGCGAACCTAGCCCACCCTATAGAGATATCATCTGAACATAATCCTCCCTCACCAATGTACACCCCCCGCTCTCCGGGACAAGCCACTGACTCCGCTGACGAGGACCCAGACGAAGACTTTGATTGGTCGGGAAACGAGAACTAATTCGAGGGGTAGTAAAACTAGACTTTTGTAAGATCCGTTGATGAGGATCCTTAGAATAAGATAGCTTGAACTTGTATGCGTAGATGCTCTTGAATGTAACTTCGATATAGGAGTCCTTTTGTAATGATGCCTATTATTATATATATATATATAAATGATGCGTTGATCTATGTTATTGACTGTTACTTGCTTTAGTGCACCCTAAGGAAACTGAACCTTTATTTCAAATCTAAGTAGTAAGATTTTCTAAGATTGGAAACCAACTCACCTCGTGCCATGAACAGAATGGTAGACACGCGAGCTAATAGCTATACCGAAACTAGCAACAATGTACGAAACCGTCCCAGGCATCAACATGAACCCATCCCCGCAAGGGCTGACATCCCCAATAACCTAGGTCATCAGATTTTGGAGGAACTAGGGCAAATAAGGAACAATCGGCAGAATGAGAGGACTCGACTCTTTTCTGAGTTTCGGAAGCAGAGGCCCCCAAAGTTCACAGGCATACCGGACCCGAAAATAGCTGAGAATTGGCTTCGGCAGATAGAGAAAATGCTAGACACCATGGGCATCACTGAGGCCGCTGATAGAATAGCTTTGGCAGCATTCGAGCTTGATGATGAGGCTGACCATTAGTGCGAGTTGATAAAGAACACTCGTGACGTAGCAAGCCTATCATGGAAACAGTTCAAGGAACTATTCTTAAATAAATATTTCCCAAGTACTATCCACCGAGAACGAGTCAAGGAATTCTAGAACCTAGAACAAGGAAATATGACTGTGACCCAGTATTCTGCAAAATTCGAAGAGCTAGCCCGCTATGCAACTAGACTCGTGGCAAATGATGAAGAAAAAACAAGGATGTGGGGACTGGACCTTACAATCAGGGGAAGAGTTCTTCTGCAACGACTCCCCTCATATGCCGAGGTGCTGGAGACGCCATTAGAATCTGAAAGGGAAGTGAACGACACCAGAAAGGCTTGGAACAAGAAAAGAGGAAGTCAGGCGACTATTGGACCCCAGAGGAACCAGAAGGGAAGAATGACCTCAAAGCCCTACTCCAGACCACAACCACAATAGCAACGACAGCAACCGCAGTAACAGATTCAGAGAGGAGGCTATCAAAGGCCGGCAGGACAAATCCAGTGCTTTCATTGCCAACAGTTAGGGCACAAGAAGAGCGAATGCCCCCAACTCCCTCCATCTGGATATCAAGGAGGAGGTTCCGGAGAAAATGCCCAGGCATTAGGTGGGCAGAAGCCTTGGACAAACAAGATAGGACCTACCGGGCAGCAGCACCAGAAGAATGGAGGAACTCAGAACGCCAAGGCCAGTGGCAACCAGAAGGCAACCAACAGAATCTTTTCCTTACAAGAGGAAGAAGCGGACCCGTCTGTAATTGAGGGTAATTTAGTACTATACAATTCTTGGGTGCATGTTTTATTTGATACAGGTGCATCACATTCTTTTATATCCTCTGCTTGTGCTAAATCATTAGAACTTGAATGTGAACCTTTAGAAACTGCCCTAAGTGTAATGTCACCTATGGGAGGATGCATTCAGGTAGGATTGATATGTAAGGACTGTAAGATAGGAATGTCGGACCTACGCTTAACTTGTGACCTGCGTGTCATGGAAATGTCGGACTTCGATATCATCTTGGGTATGGACTGGTTGTCCGCCCACCGAGCGGTGATCGACTGTCGTCAGAGGAAAGTGGTAGCTCACACGCAAGATGGAATATGTTTCCAGTTTAAGGGGGATAGACAAGACCCCATGGCTTCGACAAAGCATCGAACGCAGTGGCGCGATCAACTTGCGGGTAGAATAGCAAGTCTGATTCTAAATGAGGAAGGTCGAGGAGAGTTAGAGCTTCCACGCGTAGTGTGCGATTATGCAGATGTATTTCCCATGGAATTACCAGGATTGCCACCAACCCGGGAAGTAGACTTTGGCATCGAGCTACAACTTGGAACTACCCCAATATCCATGGCTCTGTATCGCATGGCACCAGCAGAACTGCGAGAATTGAAGACACAACTACAGGAATTGCTTGAGAAAGGATTCATTAGGCCAAGTACTTCGCCATGGGGAGCACCCGTGTTGTTTGCTAAAAAGAAAGATAGGTCGTTGAGGCTATGCATCGATTATCGTCAACTCAATCGAGTCACGATTAAAAACCGATACCCACTCCTGAGGATTGATGATCTTTTTGACCAACTCAGAGGCTCATGGTGCTATTCAAAGATTGATCTCAGGTCAGGTTACCATCAACTACGAGTCAAGAAGGAGGATATACCGAAGACTGCCTTTCGTACTAGATATGGCCACTATGAACTTGTAGTAATGCCCTTCGGACTAACCAATGCACTAGCAGTATTCATGAGCCTAATGAATAAGATATTTAGACCATACCTTGACCAGTTTGTAGTAGTATTCATTGATGACATCTTGGTATATTCAAGGTCTGAAGAAGAGCATGAGAAACAATTAAGGATTGTCCTCCAAATTCTTAGGGAAAATCGGTTATACGCCAAGGCAAGTAAATGTGAGTTCTGGTTGAATGAAGTAAAATTCTTAGGGCACGTGGTATCAGAAAATGGGATTGTGGTGGATCCAACCAAAGTGGAGGCAGTATTGGATTGGAGGCAACCAAAGACCGTGTTAGAAATCCGTAGCTTCTTAGGATTGGCCGATTATTATCGGAGGTTCATCCAAGATTTCTCCAAACTAGCTAAACCAATGACTCGTCTGACGTAAAAGGGAGCAAAGTATGAGTCGAACGAAGCTTGCAAAAAATCCTTCCAGGAGCTGAAGAAGAGGTTAACCAGTGTGCCAATTTTGACCATTCCAGAACGAGAAGAGGGATACACTGTGTATTGTGATGCATCTAAAGAAGGGTTAGGTTGCGTGCTCATGCAAAATGGAAAGGTGGTCACATATGGATCTAGACAGTTGAAACCTCATGAGCGCAACTACCCCACCCACGACTTGGAGTTAGCAGCCGTGGTTTTTGCCCTAAAGCAATGGCGACATTACCTGTACGGGAAACAATTTGAGATTTTCACAGATCACAAGAGCTTGAAGTATCTATTCATGCAGAAGGACCTTAACTTGAGACAGAGATGATGGATGGAGTATCTTGAGGATTTCCAGTTCACTCTCTCGTATCACCCTGGTAAGGCCAATGTAGTAGCAGATGCTCTAAGTTGTAAGAGCAGAGGGATGATGGCTAAGATCTCCGTCAAGGAATGGGATATGGTTAAGACACTCAGTGAGTTCAGGATCCAAGTAGAATCTCAAGATACAAAGGCATGTCTTAGTGCGCAGAAGGTGGTGCCTAAGTTGATGAATGAGGTCATGGAGGCCTAGAAGCACAATCAAGAGGTAGCCTACATCAAGGGACGTCTGGAGTTAGGAGAACCCATGCCCGGTTAGGTAAATCACCCTGATGGGAGTTTAAGATACCAGGGTAGATTGTTTGTACCAAGTGACGAGTTACTTAGAGAAAAGGAATTGAAAGAATGTCATCATTCTGCATTTGCGGTACATCCAGGAGGGACTAAAATGTACCAAGATTTGAAGAGGCAGTATTGGTGGAAGGGAATGAAGAAGGAAGTGGCTAAATTTGTAACAAAATGTTTGACATGCCAACAAGTGAAAGCGGAACATCAGAAACCAGGAGGAATGTTGCAACCTTTACCAATAGCCGAATGGAAGTGGGAGTATATGACGATGGATTTTGTGACAGGGTTGCCTAAGTCACCTAGAGGGCGCGATGCTATATGGGTAATAGTGGACCGTCTTACGAAGTCAGCACATTTCTTACCCTATAAGATGACCGATACCTTAGAGTCTATGTGCAGACTCTACATTGGGGAAATCATTCGACTACATGGAATTCCGATATCTATTGTGTCAGATCGTGATCCACGATTCACCTCTCGATTTTGGGAAAGCCTGCAGGAAGCTCTTGGTATGGATGTTTTAGCACCGCCTTTCACCCGCAGACAGACGGACAATCTGAACGCACTATCCAGACGCTCGAGGATATGTTGAGAGCTTGCGCAATGGATTTTCAAGGCAGTTGGGAACGACACCTACCCCTAATTGAATTCGCCTACAACAACAGCTTCCAAGCTAGCATCGGTATGGCACCCATTGAAGCATTATACGGACGACCTTGTAGATCGCCAATTTGTTGGACGGAAGTGGGTGACGCAAATCTGGTGGGACCCAAACTTGTCCTAGAAACTACTGAGAAGGTCAAATTGATCCGACAACGGTTGAAGACTGCCCAGGACCGTCAGAAGAATTATGCAGACAGGAGGAGGAGACCGTTGATGTTTGAAGTAGGCAACCACGTGTTCCTAAAGGTGCAACCCAGGCGTGGAGTCGTACGTTTTGGGAGAAAGGGGAAGCTGTCACGTCCTTTCGAGGTATTGGAAGGAGTGGGCGAAGTAGCATATAGACTTGCTCTACCCTCGCAGTTAGCAGGGATACACAGCGTCTTCCATGTATCTATGCTGAGAAAATACATCGCTGACCCGTCACACGTCCTCAAATGGGAAGATATCAGCCTTGACAAGGATGTTACATTTAAAGAAGGACCGGTAGCAATACAGGACAGTCGAGAGAAGAACCTCAGAGGCAAGACGGTTCACTTGGTGAAAGTGCTATGGCGTCACTGGGGAATTGAGGAATCTACTTGGGAGCGCCAGGATTGGGTGAAGGCAAATTACCCCGAGCTTTTCGAAGGTAGTATGTAGCTGAATTTCGGGGACGAAGTTGTTTTAAGGGGGACAGGTTGTAAAGCCCCTGAAATATGTATTTACTTTTAAGACCCTAATGTTGAATTATATTTGTTTATTTATTTATTTTTAGCCCCTCATTTACTTGAATTAATTCAAATCTTGTTGGTAAGCATTACTTTCTTTTTTTTTTTTTATTTATTGAAACAGGAATTTCCCTAATCGGATTAGGATCCCTAACCTAATTTAATTCTACATAAGTTACATGTATTTACTCCAAGCCCTCACTTGTTTTTTAAATTCAAAACTTGCCCAAACTAGTATTTATACCTTGTACCTGGAAGTGCCATCAATCTTGTTATATATATACATATACACCTAGAGGAGTGTGCCTAGAACCTAAAATGATTTAAATAATAACCCCCTCACACTTCCCCAAGAGAGGAGCCAATTTTCAAGAACCACCATCATGATGTTCTAGGAAAAAACACAACCTAGTGGCCTAGACCTAGGTTGCTAATCTCAAACTAGTTACCTTTCAACTAAAATCAACTATTTGATTCCAAAACCTATGATTTAGCACCTTAGTTACTCCTATCCCACTTAACACGAAGCAAAATCCTAACTTTCCCATCCATTTTCAACTAAAGGGCTTTTATGTCCTTTTACACCAAATTGCCTATATATACCACACCGCCTAGCTTGCAAACTCACACAACACACTCACTCACACACACATTTTGGTTAGAGAGAGGGAGGAGAGCAAGGAAGAGAAGTCTAGAGGAGAAGAGGGAGGAAGAAGAGAGTTTCTTGTGCAAAGCTTAGAAGGTAAGTGTAGACACCCCATTTTTGACCGACCTTAAGACTCAGACGTCACCGATTGAGCGCTTGGTGATGTTGCATATTGTGCTCGTTCAGAAGTTTCAGAGTCGCGGCCGTGAGCCCTGCCTCCGGACTTCCGAACCCTCTTTTGTGCTTTGCCTCGGTTTGCGAACCAGGCTCGGTTTTCTTTGTTTCTTTTCCTGAGGGGAGGGAGAGGTCCCGTAGACCATCTCCCAGTGTCCGTGGGCTACATTTGGTGGCCTTAGGCCATTTTGCTCATTTCGGAGTCCGGTTTCCGGTTTTTCGGAATCGTTGGCCGTGTGCCTCCGTTCGGGACCGCCTAACCATCTCCGTTTGTTCTGATTTTTGGCATACATCTTGTTTGCATCCTTTTGAGGGACATTGGGGTCTCAGAAACCCACTTCGTGGCTGAATGCTACTTTCGGTGCTTAACAGCCCATTTTCGGGACCTCGAACTGCGCGTTTTGGCCCCCGAACATTCGTTTTGCAACGATTTTCGTTCATTTTTGGCAGGTACCGCTGTTTTATCACCGGGGAGGTCACTGAAGGTTGGGAGGCCAGTAATTGTTGCAGCAACCAGTTATACATCCTCCGACGCCCTCCGACGCCCGTTTTTCACACTCCGAGCTAATGTTGAACACCTTGGACCCACTTTCTTGAACTTTGAACCACATATTTGTGATGTACACACATGGGAGGACCCTAAAAGTTGGTGGTCGGCCAGTAATTCCACTTGACCCTTTTGAACCCCTCCAAAATCCTCCTTCCCGGGCTAATGTTGAACACCTTGGACCCACTTTCCTGACCTTTTGAACCACATATTTGTGATGTACAATACACTTGGGAGGATCCTAAAAGTTGGTGGCCTAGGCCAGTAATTTCCCTGACCTTTTGAACCCCTCATTCCGCGGCTAATGTTGAACACTTGGACCACTTTCTTGAACTTTGAAGCCACATATTTTGTGATGTACACACATGGAAGGACACTAATTCATGTGGGCCGGCCACTAAATCAGCTTGACACCTTATTGACCCCTAGCCGGCCCGGCTTAGGGGTGTGGCCGCGCCGGCCACTGCCAACCAAAATAACTGGCCGGCCGTAATCTTCACACTTGTTCATTTACAGCTCGTATAGCTTTTATCCTCCAGAAAATATCAATATCCGGGGGATATTTTTGTTGGGGAAGTTTGGCTCCTTTTCCCCCACTTTAACCCCCTTTTTGGCCCTTAAACCAGCAAGCATATCACATTTAGGGGTTTAGAAATTTGTTCTTCCAAGCCTCAAGATCCATATCTCCCTCACATCCTTCTCATTTTCCTAAAAAACCTTAAGTCCTACAATCTCTCTCAACAACAACAACGAAAGACGTGGGTCGCTAAGCGTTGGGTTGGAGGAGGGGGGGAAAAGAGAGAGATTGTTTAGGCATCCTTAAGGTTTTTTAGGAAAATGAGAAGGATGGAGGAGATATGGATCTTGAGGCTTGAAAGACAAATTTTCTAACCCCTAAATGTGATATGGCTTGCTGGTTATAAGGGCCAAAAAGGGGGTGTAAAGGTGGGGGAAAAGGAGGCCAACTTTCCCCACAAAATATCCCCCGGATATTGATATTTTCTGGAGGATAAAGCTATACAGCTGTAAAGTGAACAGTGTGAAGATTACGGCCGGCCAGTTATTTTGGTTGCAGGTGGCCGGCCGGCCACCCCCCTAGCCGGCCGCTAGGGGTCAAAAGGGTCAAGCTGATTTAGTGGCCGGCCACCACATGATAGTGTCCTCCCATGTGTGTACATCACAAATATGTGGTTCAAAGTTCAAGAAAGTGGGTCCAAGGTGTTCAACATTAGCCCGGAATGAGGGGTTCAAAAGGGTCAGGTGAAATTACTGGCCGGCCACCAACTTTTAGGATCCTCCCAAGTGTGTACATCACAAATATGTGGTCAAAGTTCAAGAAAGTGGGTCCAAGGTGTTCAACATTAGCCCGGAAGGAGGGGTTCAAAGGGTCAGTGGAATTACTGCGGCCACCAACTTTTAGGATCCTCCCAAGTGTGTACATCACAAATAATGTGGTTCAAAGTTCAAGAAAGTGGGTCCAAGGTGTTCAACATTAGCTCGGAGTGTGAAAAACGGGCGTCGGAGGGCGTCGGAGGATGTATAACTGGTTGCTGCAACAATTACTGGCCTCCCACCTTCAGTGACCTCCCCGGTGATAAAACAGGGTACCTGCCAAAAATGAACGAAAATCGTTGCAAAACGAATGTTCGGGGCCAAACGCGCAGTTCGAGGTCCCGAAAATGGGCTGTTAAGCACCGAAAGTAGCATTCAGC
>NW_021026457.1:1077769-1091889 GCF_004153795.1 Camellia sinensis
GCCAGGAGGAAAAAATTTTTTAAATACCCCCCCCCTTTAAATTTTTTTTCCCCCAAAAAATCTTCCTCCCCCTTTTGGAAAGCTTTTTCTTTTTCCTTCCTTTTCTCCCCAATTCTCCTCCCTCCCTAAAACCCCTCTTAGGAGAATAAAAATTTTTTTTTTTGTGTTTTTTGTCCCAAAGTCCAATGACTAAGAGGCCAATGGCCATATTATATAATATATTTAATTGTTTTTTTTAATCAATAATTTTGAAATAGGAACAAAAAAATTCCAATCGTTTAAAAAGCCATCCCAAAATTGGAAAATTTCCACAGTAGAAACATTTAATATTAAACATAAAATTCATGTTGAATCAACATATATAAACATCATTTTTTCAGATAAATTTTAAGTCCCTAAGGCTTCCCAATTTCTTGCTTTAATTACATTCTTAACATGGAACAGATACTTTCTTGGCCTTTAGCAGATAGACGATCCTTAAATAGGGGATTTTACTTTACTTAACCTTGTATTCCACTATGGGAATTTTTCACAAATAAGCCATTAGTTGAAAATATTCATAAATAAGGGTAACTGAATGTATTACGTCAGAATGCATTAGACGATGGGTTCGGGTTTATTACAACTTCTCTCCCTCCGTTAAATTAATAGTTTTGGTTCCTCTCAATCTTTGCTCTATCATGTAATTTTGTTATTAATTGTACATGCAATCTCGGTCCAATGTTATTAATTCACAGCTACTATAGATATTCCTTCACAGTTATTTCAAAATTCTCTATATCATGAGCATCTTCTGTTGTGTATTCTATTACAGTCAAGATATAAGTTAAAACCACAAGATTCGATAACTCAGGGCATAAAATCCTTCTGTAGTGTCTAAGTGCCTATTATCCTGACAATACTATTCTCTCTAGCATCCTTTCTCATATACCACCAAAATATACAAATTTTTTTTGTAAAACGAAAACAGTAATAAATATCATTTCTTTAAGCATATTCCTCAGGTGTCTCTATAACATGATGTTAATTTGGTTTGCCATAAAAAAAAAACATTGTTCTTCATCACATTCATAATTAGATCAAATAAAATATTAGTAATCATATGAAATTTTCATTCAGAAGGGCGATGTTCAACTTGTTCAGTTACATAGTTCCTTGAGGCAAAGTGCATATCACAAAGCCACTCAGAGACGAGTCATTATTTAAGATCATATATTAGTTACACAAGAAATCATGACATGGCCCAGATTCAAATATGAGTAATGCACATTAAATCAGGCTTCAGAAGTCGCTTAAGCAGATTCTGTCATTGACAAGATACATTTTATGCTTAGGCAGCCACAATCAGTCGTGTAGGTTACACAGTTACTAGCGTTCAATTATTAATTTCTAGTATTTCTCATTTTCCAAAACACATCACGGTCATATCATTCCATTACTTCAAAATTATATCTACTATTTTCTTGACAAGGTCAGAAAAAAAAATGGGAAAAGGATTCCAAGTCAATAATTTTTATGGTTGCACTTCTACAATGTATTAGCACAAAAGAACAATTCCCAAATCAACTAATTCACGGTGTTGACTAAGCAAATAACAATATGCTTTTCATGCAGACTTACCATCATAGTTATTAGTCATGTCATCACAGTCTAAATCTGAAATATAAATAAACTATAAAGCCATTATTTTGAATCAAAGAGAAAACCACTCAAAACCAAAATCAGAAATCAATCCAAAATCATGCTACTGATTATCGATAACCAATAAGGTGTAACAATCTTTCTTTAATAAGCACTCTCTTTTTGTTACATCACAACCTAATTTAGTTCCTCTTAATCGGGGTAGTATCCCCCCATTTCCAACAATGGTTCTTTTCATTCCTATCCGAAGACACGAAATCAGCCACAGGGTTTCGTATTCAACAACTTATACCATTATAATCTATAGGGGTTAGCATATATCATACAGAAATTGTAGATCAGCCACAATCAATTAACATAACAAGGTTTTATAGTATCTCATGATCCATCCAAAATCTATACAAATTCCTTGATTCCCCATCAAGGATGTTGTCAATTAATTTCCCAGTTACAAAATCGTCTTAATTATAAACTCGTTTCGAATCATGGTTCATCGTGTTTGACCAAGTCGTTCAAGTTAATAGTCAATTTCCTTATCCATCTTAACAATTGTAAAAACAAAATTATATTCAATTAACCTTGAGAATCTGCATAATAGGCCGATACATTTAACATAATCTCAATGATCATAGTGCAAAACAATCACTTATCAGAATGCCTAATACGCTAGCTTGTTCAAATCATAGGTCTACCATTTTAACGTTTAAATGTTAAGCATTTAATCTGAAACAGAGTATAGGTAAACTATCAATCAAAAATAACACTGAGAACATACACCTTACTTAAGCATTTGCCATATAAATTGCCTTACCAACCATTTTCCTTAATCATCTGTTTAACCACAAAGGTAGGTATCTCTATCCTTATTCTCACCATGTTTCCTGCACAACCAGCAATCACATATGCACATGGGATTGTCCAATCGACATAAATCAGAAATCGCTTAGCAGTTAACTAGCTGCATTTTAACGTTGCCATCATCTTCTTTCATAAGGCATTAGGGATGTTATGCATAAGGCCTAAATCTTTCTAGACATCCTAAAGCTCAATCGATTCGTGTGTTGAATGGCAACTCGTTCTCTGATACCACTCTGTCCACCCCAAACCCGCCCGCAAAAAGTTTGGCATGAAAACCACACATTCAGAAACGAGACACTTAACCTGTTATATATATAATATCGGGCCTTGAACGGAAGCATTAAATATCAACAATTGACTCAATAGAACAAACTCCATTGAGCTACTCTATCAATGCCAGGAATCACAAACTTAAACAGACAAATAAAATCTAAAACACATACGATTTGAATATCGGATAAATATACCACATATTACACAAGGCCCAGCTCTATATTGGGCATACACCAAAACATTTCGGAGATAAGTATTATACCACATTTCAACCTATTAGCCCAAGCAACTAGAGTGGCAAAACCAAAGTTCGTCAAAACTTCGTGAAAATAAGAGCAGCTTCTCTTAGGCTTGGACATGGAAGGTTGACACAAAGTAGGACAGCCGTCAAATGGTTTTAGGACTGACCATTGTTGGTTTACCTACAGAAACATACATAACATACGGGTGAGCCAAAGCTCAGTGAATTAATGAATACATCATAATGTCAACAATTTAAACATAATACATAAGAATGCATAAATATGCGAAGATCAGTAGTCCATCTGTTCCGTTTTCAGTTTATGGCCTTAGGGCCCAGTCATGAGTCATAATGGTTTTAAGCCCATAACGCATTAACATTAGCTTTTAAACATAGGGCATATAGCCTTGAACATATGGCATGGAGCCCTTTAAACATGTGGCATATAGCCTCTTGTACATATGGCATGAAGCCCTTGTCAAAATGGCATAAAGCCCTTATCAGAATGGCATTAACAGCGCCTTTGCAACATATTAAATATAGAACTCAAGAAGGTGTCTCACACGGATTCTATAGGGGACTTCACATTGGTAAGCACTTAGTTTTCGTTAGCATTTGTTTCATATAATGAAATGGTAATAAGCCCTTATCAAGTTTGGCATCGACAGCCTTTATCAGAATGGCATTAGCCTTAAAACATAATGGCATTAAAGCCCTTGAGCATGCATATATGAACCGACAAGAGGTGTCTCACACGGACTTAGAGATAACTCACATCGTAGCACTTAGTTCCGTGTCAGCACTTTGGTTTCATTCATAACAACTTTATACAGATGGCCATGAGCCTCATAACTTTCAACACAGAATGGCTTCTCAGCCTCATAATTTTCACATATGTATGGACTCAAGAGGTGTCTCACATGGACTCTAGCGGTGGGCCCCCCTCCCACAAATTGTGAAAGCACTTAGTTCCAAGTAGCACTTGTTCCATAACCAATAATTAAGCAGGTCTTACAGACAAACATACATAAATGTCAACTATAAAACGGAAATAAATTCAACATATTGCATCTATCTGTGAATCATTAACAGAAATCAGAATTCATACTTACTTATCACTTAGCCTTTTAATAGCGGCTGGCAAATCAAAAAAGCATTCTTGGTTAGTTCTATAAAGAAATTCGCTCAACATTGTTGAAACTTATTAATACCTTGACTTGTACATATTGACATGTAACGTAGCTTGTAAGCATACTTTACCGCTTGTATCGTACTTAAACTTATAACATACTTAAGCTGTAATGCACTTAAACTTGTACATACTTGACTCATACATTGCGTATACTTGTAAACACTACTTGAATTTAAGCATACAATGAACTTATAACATACTTTGGACTTGTATAACATACATGAACTTATAAACATACCTTAAACTTGAAAAACTTGTAACACATTTAAACTGTATATACCTGTAACTTGTAACCTTACTTAATTTGAACTGTCCACATATATAAACTTTGTAACATTCTTGACTTGAGCATACGTAAACTTATAACAGACTTTAAACTTAGAACATACGTAAACTGTAACTAATTATTTGAACCACGGTATTATTATCCCTGGGTAAGGGCCTGTGCTAAAGATGATGAAATACTTTCTAACATATATGAAGTAATCATTAAGTTAATAGAAAAACAGAGCTTTTCTGTTATATCATGTCATCTCATGCACTTAACAAACCAATAGAGATATTCATATTCTTATGGGTTGCATACTAATGGTAAAACCTTACATTCCTATCATAGATTCTAAACGTTTCTTGGGTCCTTCATAACATAATCTTAAATTCACTACAACATCATTCTATCAAGGATTGAACATAAGTTCTCACTTAATTCTTTTAAGAAATAAACATACTATGCTGATAAATAAAAAGGCTAATATTCGTCATTACGGAATATAAGGATTCCAAAATCAATAACTCGACGTAACGCAAATCTTTCAGCGTTCAATATAAGCTCACATCGCTTTCAATTGTCCATAAGTTTGAATATACTTACAAAGAACAAAACATTAGTGACAATAATTGTCAATAGTAATATAAGGGTGTAACATTCTTGTACTGCTACAACTCACAGTGCTACAACGGAGTGCTTGCCCTCGCTGGAGTGTGCCCTGTACATACACATAACTTAGCCATTAGTTCTTTTTTGCTTTCTTTATTCCTTCCTGCTTTTAGTTTACTCAAATGAATTTACGGGCATCTTAGGGACATTCAAAACACAAATTTCTAAAAAAAACCAGAGGGTTAAGCACGTAAAACCGAGCAACAATTTTTTGCATGCATGGCCGCCGTAGCGGCTGTGAAGCCCCGCAACGTGCGGCAAGGCCTTCCGGCACGGTGCGGTGGGCAATGATCCCGCCGCACGTGCGGCGATTCCAAAAGAAAGCAGTCCGAAAATGCCGAAAACCCAATTTTTGATAACATGTTTTCCAAGGCTCAAAATGGTTCTTTTTAATTGATGAAACATGGTCAAAAATCATTAAATAGGAGCTATAGACATAGACTCAATCTTTATACAATTGGACTTCTTGATCTTAACTCCAACAACTAACACAACTTAACTTCATAACATTCCTATCTTCTCACAACAATAGCTATATATACACCACATGATCATTTAGCTACATAATCAAACTACTTCAAAAACATGATTCTAATAATAATCCTTCACCACATATTTGTTCATAACATAAACCTACACTGTGTATAACATAAAACTTTCTACTTAGTTATCAAAGAGAGGAACCATTAAGAATGAATTACACATACCTTCATTAAAATCTTCCATAAACCCTTTAATTTTCCCAATCTCTTCCTTGAAGCTCCTTCTCACTTTCTCCCCGAATTCTCCTCTCCTAACCTCTTAGGAGATATTTTTGTGTTTTGTGGGTCCAAGTCATGACTAGGCCATGCATATATTATATATAAATTATGTTACAAATAATTGAATAGGACAAAAAATTCATCGTTAAGTAAAATTGAAAACATCCCAAGATTGAAATTTCACCAGAACATTTATATTAACTTAAAAATTATGTTGATCACATATATAACATCAATTTTAGATAATTAAGTCCCCTAAGGCTTCCAATTTCTGCTTTAAACATCTTACATGGAAACGATACTTGTTCTTGCTCAGCAGATAGACATCCTTAAATAGGGGATTTACTTACTTAACCGTAATTCCACATGGAATTTCACAATAAGCAATATAATTATACAGAATAGGGAAACTGAAAGTATAAACCAGAATCATAGACGCGGGTCGGGTTATTACAATAGTGTGTTTTCGGCTTACCAACTGTGTATTATGGATACCCAACTGTACATGTGTGTGTGTTTTTATTTTATCCGTTACGACTGTCCGGTGTTAGTTTATTTACTGCTTTTTTATCTTTTTGGCTTAGTAGTTTAGACGATCATTGCTTCCAAACCCGGTACATTAATTCCCCAAGGCAACTCTGGATCAGAGGTCGTCGGCTCACTCGATCTAGGATTCTGATAGACGGACAACATAGTGTACCACTCTCTACCCCCGAATCTAAACAGAGAAACAACTAGGCTAGAGGCAATTGAGCTCAACAATCAAGGTACAGGGCTTGTCTACCCCACCTGTGTACAGTAGGGATCAGGATCCTGTTTCACCCGCGCAGAAAGGGAACATATACGACAATTCAGTCAAAACAGAGCAGCATGGCTTAGTTAGAAAAGATGGTGCGCCAGACCTCAAGAAAGCATGAAAGTGATGCAAGCAAAAAAAAAAAAATGGCTGTCCCCGAAATCAGGCAGAATTGCCAAACACAAAGCCACAGTTATGAAATGAGCCAAGCAGAGGTTAATTGTGAGATTGCAACACAACTGGGTCGTCAGATTCACAGCAAGTCCTCCCCCACTAAGGGTTTCTCGATACCGAAGAGAACGCCAAACGCCCAGAAATGTCCAAGAAGAATACAGGACATCCCAACGGGGCGGCTTCAGCACCCCGATTCTACCTCAAACAATCCAGAGCACCCACTGCCTATCAAATCAATCGATTCTCTCTTCGAGTCGCGAGGTAAGATCCGTGACTTGAACAATGCGCAGCTTGGAAAAAGTTGTTCAAAGAAATCTCAAGTTGTGAAGTCTCATCCGGGACATTGGAGACCGGATTTACACTGACACAGCCGTGACGCTTGCTCAGAATCGTTTTAAGATGCCATAAATTGATCGATTTTTGACGGATCTGAGGATCCAATGGTACACCTGCGACTATTTTCAGAATGTCCTAAGGCAATGGGCCTCACTAGATTGCAGAAGCTGTCTTATTTGGGCCGGACCCTGTCGGGTGTAGCGGCCGCAGTGTATATGAAAATTGGAGATGACGGTCAAAGAAGAAAAGTTGGGACGAGATGGCTGAGCCTTCATCCTGCAGTACTCGTTATACACCAAAATTCGAATCACAACCCGGGATCTTGAGACAACGAGGCAAGAACCCAGAGAGAGCTTCTCAAGAATTCCGTAACAGATGGCGGGTCTAAGGCTTCGATGATGACCTTAAGACCCACGGACAAGACGCAGATTCGGATGATTGTGCCAATCTTCAGGCCGAAGCTAATGCAAAAGATGATTGTAATCCCCTTTCCTACCTTTGCGATCTGCATGAAATGGGAGATGCAAGATCGAGAGTGCCTTAACAAACAAGGCCCTGATTGATAACGACCGGAGTCACCCCCCAGAACTTTCCAATCGTAATACTATGGCAAGGCGCCGAGTGCGCTAACAACTACCAAGGACGCTCCGAAGTAGTATGGTCACCAGACCAAACCCTTCCCACGAGAACTATGGCAGCCACCCATTGTCCGGTGCGTCCGGAAGCAACCCCACAAACAGCAAATACCCTCCCCAAAAATACCAGAACTTCGCTCCTCTTTATATGCCCCTGTCCAAAGGCTTTGGGTTTTGATCAGAAAAGGCATCTGAAGCCCTAGATGCCGCGGCCCTTACCGAAAGACTCCCCCTGCCCTCACATCCACCAAGCTATTGTGGTTCCACAGCAGCAACGGTCAACGAACACCGACCTGTGCTTTCGGATTGCGTCATGAGATTCAAGATCTCATTGATAATGGGTGATTTTACCATCACTGAGAAGCCCAATGTTACTACAAATCCTCTCCCCACACATAACCAAGCTCCACCTCCCAAAAGAATCAATTTCATCCACACTAGGGTCGTGTCCTACGATCCTAGTATCTACATCACGCCCTCCTACCTGCCTAAGCCGGAGGTTTTCCTTTCTGATTGCACCGATTTGTGCATGATGGATGTCTCCATAACCCAACCCAAGCCTGTGGTGGTGACCATCGAGAGTAGGAGAGAGAAGACTCCAAAGGAGAAGGGGGTTGTCGGGCTAGAGTCTGCGGAATCTGGGAGCGATGTTGGGAATGCTTATAGTCTGAGTGACTACATTTCACCGATGGGCCAGAATAGACCAGATGTGGAATTTCCAGCAGAAGGAGAGCTATGTGCAATCCAAAGGGACCGTTCAGGACAGGGAACGGATGATTTGACAGCTGTGGAAAGGGATCTTGCCAAGTTCCAGTTTTACGATAACCAAGATCCGGAAGACTCAGCCATCAACTGGTTCGATTATGAGGAATCGGCGGAGGCCACGGGATGGTTGGACGATCAGCCAGATGTGGTAGGAGAGTTTCAGTCAGAACAAGGCCCGGCAGGGGCAGGAATGTCGATAACGGCCGGGAGGGTCAAAAAACAGAATACATCGCCGGAGAGCGCCGGTGTCGAGAGTTTCGCTCGGGAATGGAGCATTTTGAGTACAGGGATCATTGAACAATCTACTGCATTGACACAGTCAGAACAGGAAAGAGTCGAAGATTCTGAGAGGATCAGGAAGGCAAAAGCCCACGTGAGGGTTGAGACTGCCACAAGTACAGAAATGGAGAATGCTGCGAGCATAGGGATAGAAGGTACTGCAAATATCGGAACAGTCACGCCAGGACCGGATAGGTGCCTGTCAGCTGCAGATGGCATGTGGTCGGAAGACGATGATCTACGTCTTGCCCACACGGACGAGGATTGGGAAGGTAACCAACCAGATGATACCTGGTATATCGGCGAAGTCGATCACATGACTAGGAGTGGACGGTACTTCAAGCCTCCACACCTAGATCAACCGGAGGCGTCTGGAAAAGATAAGGAGGCAGAGAAGCAAAAGGAAAAGCAACACGAAGATGAGGCCGTATTGAGACAATTGAAAAAGATACAAGCAGACATCTCCATCTGGGGGCTGCTTATGGCTTCTCGAGTACATAGACAAGATGTCCTTACGGCCATGGACAAAGCCAAACTTTCAATAGACACCACGCCCGAACAGCTGGTGGGCCTAGTTTTTTCGGGAGGAAGTTCCCCGGCATTGACCTTCTCTGACAAAGAACTGCCACCTGAGGGTGCGAACCATAACAAGCCGCTCTACATCTCTGTGGAATGCAGAGATAAATGGATACCCGTGGTGCTCGTCGACACGGGATCCGCCATCAACGTCAGCCCAGCAAGGACAGCCTATGCGATCGGTTTGAAAGTCGCGGACTTTGTGCCAACGGCCCAGGTGATTCGGGCGTATGACAACACAAGCCGGGAAGTAATGGGAACATTTAAGATTCAAACAAAGGTTGGGCTGGGACAACATGGGATAGATTTCCATGTCTTGGAGGTTCCTGCAAATTTCAACCTGCTTCTAGGGCGGCCGTGGCTGCATCAGGCAAAGGCAGTCTCCTCCACCCTACATCAAGTGGTGAAATACCCCTATGGGAAGGGAGTAGCCATCGCCTTCGAAAATTCATCGATTTATCTGCCGCCAGAAGTATCCACGCCTGATCTAGAAATTGAACACGGTATGGAAGATGTGTTCATATCGGGTTTTACCTTGGCTGAGGCTCAGGTTGTACAGGACATTTATGGCTGCTAGTGAAGGGGTATATGTCAGTGCTCAGGTAGTCTATCTCATGAACAAGCTCCAACATATCACCGGGATGGGATTGGGCAAGAGCGGCCGGAAAGGCGTCGCAGCAATGGCCGAAGTGCCGCACAACCCTCATGCCTTTGGATTGGGTTATCTACCCACCAAAGAGGACTGGATAAGGAAAGGAAAGGAAATGGTCGGAAGAGCCAAAGCAAAGAAGGCTGGGAAGCCCTTCGAGTTGATGCATAGGCCCATTCAGGGCACCCTAAACGGACGCTTCGTCCGGGAGGGGGAAGACTTTCCGTTTTGTGGCTTCCCAGAACCATGGCTGAACGCAGAGAAGAAGCGCGTGCCGGGCTTTGAGATTTTCTTCGACCTGCAGCTACCTAAGAATGACATCGCCGAAGGGCCGGGCAGATCTGTCGGCTGAGACTGAACATAGAGGTGAAAAAGAGTAAAGGGAAGACAAGTCTGAGGACGTCTGAGAATGAAATGGGGTAGCACTGGCATGTCCTACTTTCAGATCTTGCCGATGCGATAGAGTGCTTGGGGGATAGCTCCTCGTATGTGTGATCGGGAATGAGACGGCTGCGAGCCTACCAACAACCTATTTTGGATGCATCCATAACGCACCCTCTCGTATCGTTCTGGCAATATGTAAGAAGGATCTTGTCCAGCAGCACCGGGTCAGGTAGTGAGCCAGACATCTGATTCCACGAGCGTGAGTCGGAAATCAGGTTCACTCGACTGGAGTCTGAGTCCCGGTATTCCGGGGGTGATATACCAGATGCCAACAAGTCCTGCTAGGCGTCATTTCTTTCTCTTTGAGTCTGTTGTAACAAAAGAATCAGACGGCATTGGGTAAAGTAAATTTAAATGAGAACGACGTGGGTGTGGTTTCGGAGAATTTTTTTGTGCCTTTGATTTATTGCTTAAATTAGGACTTTCAAAATTTTGATGAAAGCGACGAGGAAGAAATTCCTCCGGTTTTGCAACGGTTAATTGATCAAGAGCAGGAAAGATTTGTTAAACCCTTAATGGATGAAATCACTACCGTGAATGTTGGTACTGAGAAGGACCCGCGGCTGGTCCAGATCGGGTCCACGTTGTCTTCGGAGGAATGTGAGCGCTTAGTCGCTTTATTAAAAGATTTCAAAGATGTTTTCACGAGGTCCTACGAAGACATGCCTGGAATCGATCCTGAGATTGTACAGCACCGGATCCCTCTTGATCCCGAGGCCCGACCTGTCAAGCAAAAACTCAGAAGGATCCGCCCGGATTGGGCCATTAAGATCAAGGAAGAGGTCACCAAGCAAATCGATGCAGGCTTCCTGCTCGTATCCGAATACCCGACTTGGTTGGCCAACATTGTTCCAGTGCCAAAGAAGGATGGCAGAATTCGGGTATGTGTAGACTTCAGAGATTTGAACAGGGCCAGTCCGAAGGACGACTTTCCCTTGCCGCACATTGACGAATTGGTAGATTTCACGACAGGACACGCCTTGCTTTCGTTTATGGATGGCTTCTCAGGCTATAATTAGATAGTACTGGCACCTGAAGACCGGGAGAAGACTACATTCACTACCCCGTGGGGTACATATTGCTACAGAGTGATGCCATTTGGGTTGAAGAACGCTGGAGCTACTTATCAACGGGCGGCAACTACAATATTGCATGATATGATCCATAAAGAGGTTGAGGTGTACGTGGACGACATGATTGTCAAGTCCAAAGAAAGAGAAGGCCACTACACTTCCTTACAAAAGTTCTTTCAAAGGATCAGAGAGTTTCGGCTGCGGTTGAATCCTCAGAAATGTACTTTTGGTGTTACAGCGGGAAAAATGCTTGGGTTTCTGATTACACAAAGGGGCATCGAGGTCAACCCTTCAAAGATCAAGGCCATCTTAGAAATGCCACCACCAATGACTGAAAAGGAGGTGCGAGGCTTTCTGGGTAAAGTGCAATTCATAAGACGGTTTATCTCGAAATTAACCTTGACTTGTGAACCACTTTTTGGTCTCCTGAAGAAAGGAAAGAAGTTCCAATGGGATGGCCGATGTCAAACAGCTTTTGAACAAATCAAAGAATATCTACAGAACCCGCCCGTGTTGTTACCACTAGAGCCGGGGAGACCGTTGATATTGTATCTTTCAGTAACTAAGACTACCATGGGCTGCATGCTCGCACAAGAGTCAAAAGACAAAGTGGAAAGGGCCATCTACTATCTGAGCAAGAAGATGCTGGATTACGAGACCCGCTATACACCACTGGAGAAGGCTTGTTTGGCCTTGGTATGGGCTACCAGGAAGCTGCGGCACTACCTGTTAGCTCACTCTGTAATGTTGGTTTCACGTTTGGATCCCATCAAATATCTTTTCGAGAAACCAGCACTTACGGGTAGGCTAGCTCGTTGGCTGCTATTGCTTTCTGAATTTGATTTGAAGTATGTGACACGCAAGTCAGTGAAAGGAAGAGTAGTAGCAGAGTTCCTTGCCGACCACCCGGTTGAAGGGGATGAAGCGGTCGAGTACCTGTTCCCAGAAGAAGCCATTCTGCACATCGAAGATGAAACTTGGACGATGTATTTTGACGGAGCGTCGAACCGATATGGGTATAGGATAGGAGTGTTGCTGATAGCGCCAGACGATTCCCGTATCCCTTTAGCATTCAAGCTCCTGTTCAAAGTCTCGAACAATGATGCAGAATATGAGGCATGTATTGCCGGCCTAGAAGCAGCCCTAGAACTAGGGGCAAGACGGTTGGACGTCATTGGGGACTCGAACCTTGTTGTATCTCAAGCAAAAGGAGACTGGAAAGTCAAAGAGGAAAAGATGATAATTTACCACCAAACCTTGGATTTGTTAATTCCTCGATTTGAGAAGCTAAATTTCACCCACCTCGTAAGAGAGAACAACAGGTTTGCAGATTCGTTAGCAACTCTATCTTCCATGATAGACATCCTGTCCGGAGTCCGGATGCGTCCAGTCATTGTTGACCAGAAGTTTGCGCCAGCATACGAGTCCATTTCCGCCATAGATGAGGCTCAGGACGACAACCCCTGGTATTACGACATTTGGAACTTTTTGGAAAAGAAGGCATATCCACCAGGGGCAAATGCCAAGGATAAAAGGGGCAATCAGAAGAATGGTTGTTCAGTTCATTATCTGCGGGGGTAAACTGTATAAGAGAGGTCATCTGGGAATGCATAAGCTCTGTGTAGAGGCTGAAGAATCGAAGCGCCTGATGGAGGCCATCCATGGAGGAGAGTGTGGTGCGCACATGAATGGAGTAATGCCTGCCAGAAAGATCCTCGGACAGGGCTGCTACTGGTCTACTATGAAAGAAGATTGTATCGGTTTTGTTCGGCGATGCCACAAATGCCAGATCCATGCGAACTGTATGAACATCCCGCCGTCGAAGCTGTACAACATGACTTCCCCATGGCCATTTTCCGTTTGTGGAATTGATGTGATCGGAGCTGTTACCCCGAAGGGGTCGAATGGACATGAGTTTATCCTGGTAGCGATAGATTATTTCACAAAGTGGGTCGAGGCCCAATCATATGCGGTGTTGAAGGCGTCGCTCGTCGCAAAGTTCATCAGAAACAACATCATCTGTCGCTACAGGGTGCCAAACGAGATTATTTCAGATAATGGATCCCACTTTAAGAAGGAAGTGATTGACTTGTTGGAGAAATATAATGTGGCTTTTCGTAAGTCATCCACATACCGGCCGCAAACCAACGGAGCAGTTGAGGCCGCCAACAAGAACATCAAGCATATACTGCGGAAGATGGTGGAAACCTACCGGGATTGGCCAGATAAGTTGCCGTTTGCTCTGTGGGGCTACAGGACCTCAATTATAGTAAGGGCACCCGAAGATCGGGAGAAGACTGCGTTCACTACCCCGTGGGGTACATATTGTTACAGAGTGATGCCATTTGGGTTGAAGAACGCTGGAGCTACTTATCAACGGGCAGCAACCACAATATTGCATGATATGATCCATAAAGAGGTCGATGTGTATGTGGACGACATGATTGTCAAGTCCAAAGAAAGAGAGGGCCACTACACCGCCTTACAAAA
>NW_021026457.1:1096039-1109995 GCF_004153795.1 Camellia sinensis
GCATAGACCGCATGTTTTGCTTGCGTAGACCACATGATTAATCAATTCCATTACCTGCGTAGACCGCATGATTAATCAATTCCATTACCTGCGTAGACCGCATGTTTTGCTTGCATAGACCGCATGTTTTGCTTGCGTAGACCACATAATTGTTCAATTTCATCGCCTGCGTAGACCGCACGTTTTGCCCGCGTAGACGCATGTTGATTACATTACTTGCGTAGAGCACATATTCTACTTGCGTAGACCGCATTCTTATGTCCAATTTCATTGCTTGTGTAGGCCGCATACTTACGATCAAACTCATTGCCTACGTAGACCGCATGTCCCACTTACACATCTGTACCTTCACGGCATTCTTATACTCCCCACTCGCTTTGCGTTGTCATGCATTTCGAGTACACTATTATACATGTTGCTAATGATATTGTACCTGTTAAGTTTGTTTTCTTTGCAGGCACGATATTGTATGTACGGTTCATTTGAGGCTGGCACAACCAGACGAGCTGCACAGGTATTATATCCTCCGAGTGAGACGTATTGAGAATTACATGATTCTCTTACATCCCTTCTGCATTATAGTGTAGTTCAGTGTATGCTAGCTTAAAATTGTCGCATGTGTGCTTCGTTACAGCTTTCTTTGCATGATCTTAAGTTATGCTCGGCTTCGTGCATTGTCTTGCGTTTTACCCCTGCCTTCGGGCGCATATCTTGTTTGTCTTGGATGCAACAATGCCCTCTAGCAAGCATGAAGCCCTCTGGCTGATATCTTCAATAAACTGAAGTATCTTTATACTGTGCCCTCTAGAAAAATGAAAGCCTTCTGGCTGCTATTTATTAACAAGTTCATGCCTCTAAAACCTTCTAGTTGATGCCCTCTAGCAAACTCAAACTTTAAAACCCTTTAGCTGAAGCCCTCTGGCAAATTGTAGCCCTCTGGCTAATGCATTCTTTGCAAACTCAAATTTTCTCATGCTCTCTAGCAAAATGAAGCCCTCTGGCTTAACTCAAACTCGTGCCCTCTGGCAATGGGTAGCCTTCTGGTTGGATGTTTACTTATAACGCAAAACTTCAATGCTCTTGTAGAAGTGTAGCCCTCAGGCTGAAATGAAGCCCACTGGCTTTGCTCAACTCATGCCCTCTGGCAAAGAGTAGCCCACCTGTTGAATATGCTCTTATAACTCAAAACTTTAATACTGCTTTTAGAAATGTAGCCCTCTGGCTGAAAGGAAGCCAAGTGGCTTTGCTTAACTCATGCCCTCTGGCAAAATATAGCCTATTGGCTGAATCTCATGCTCGTGCCCTCTGGCAAGCCCTATGTCTGAACTTGTATCTGCTGGCTAGAATTTAACTCATGCTGCCCAGTACCTCGGCCACTGCCTTCACTCGAGTCAACTATCTCAATCAAGCTCCAAGATTTCACCTTTCAAAGGCTCACCGCTCCTACCACCCACAAAACTAGCCATTTCAACAATAATGCTCAAAACGGTGCGCTGATCTTGGCAGTAAATTATGTCTTGACTTTACAATCCCGCTACACGGTTGTCCTCCAACAACGGTGATTTCATTCATCACCCCGCTCTCTAGCAAGCATGTACACTCGGTGCCTCGGCACACGGGAGTCAAGATCTCAAATTTTGTCTTGAAATTTTTCCAAACAAACCCTCTAAGTCAACAACCATGTGTCTGAAGATGCAAAACCACTGACAAGCACAAGTTGCAAATGCCACCACAAACGGTCGAAACATAGGCCCCCTGAAGCGAACCGATGATAATGCCATAGCACGTGCACGGCTGCCAACAAAAATCCGTCTCTAAGGCTCAATAGCTGAAGATCACATGCCCACAATCTGATACAAGCATTCCACAAGTCCAAACTGTAGTAGAGATCCCCATGTAGCCAACAAAGTAACACAATCATGCCAACCCTGCTAGTTAGGAAGCAACCCGTCTACAAATGTGGCCTACCCGCGCCACAGTGTGCCCACAGTGTAGAAATGCTCACCAAGTCCACAAAGTGAGAGGGAAACACCAAGTTAGCAAGCAAACACTAGATGCCACAATGCTGCTCAATTCGCACCCTCAAGAACGGTTGCTTCGTTCCAAGCATCACCGAAGAATAGCACAATAAGCACGGATACCCCAAGACATCACCAATCAGCTCCCACAGTTCAAACATGACTAGAAAACCATCGACGGTCTTGTTTAGAGTCTAGGATGTCATACACGTCCCCCAAGATGAGTTTCATGCATAACTCCTTCAAATAGCTGCATCAGGGTCCACGGAAAAATGATATCACAAGATAGCTGCATGTCTGCTCTAGATCGAACTCACCCCAAATGAATGATCTAGCTCTGATACCAACTGTCACGGGCCGACTCCTTTAGAGGGGCAGTGGATCAATTTTTGCCCTTGTGGCACTCAAACTCCACCAAGTTTAAGCCCGCCATAGCTCACTGACAAATCGAGTGCTAATGGTCTCACCCGTTTGAACATTAGGGCCCAATGCTTTATCAAGCAAAACAACTTCACAAGGAATCTCCATCTCCACCCGGATGCCACAAGTAGGCCTGACGCCTCCAGTGCACCAAGCATGGCATAAGTCGCTTGATAGAGCCAAGCTTATATCAAGCAAGGTGCTCGCCCAACTTAGGTTCATGTCATCAAGGTGCCTAGCCACACAACAATGTGCTAGCGAAGGTCCTCAACTTAGCCGACAAGCCAACGTTGCATGTTGGGTCTAAATAGCATCTCGACGTGTCGTAGGGTCTAGCATGCCTCAATAGATGCATATTGGATGGCCACTTGGTCATGCGAAGCCCACAAGCCACCGAGGGTCAATCTCTTGCCCACGGCGTAGTTCTCGTGCCAGCACGTGTGCTAGATTCTACCTGAGGGCCATTGTGCACCTTAGCATTGCACCAACGTGTAGCATGAGTAAGGCAACATCTCAATCTGTAGCTTGCTCATAGCATAATGTAGTCCCTCAATGGACGTAGTCATCGCATAGCTTGATGCCTTCATTCGATAGCCCACATATGCGGTGTCGCTTTCCAACCGCTTAGCTTAAGCCACGGGATCCCCTCGTGCAAGGTTGAACCCAAACCAAGCACTAGAGTTGGCACACGAGGCCACTAGTGGTGCCTCGATAGCCCATTCGGTCCAAAATGAGTCCCAAAGATGCCATATTGCGGGGCATAATGGAAACAACGTAGTGGACCTCCCCTCGGGAGGACACGCACAGTGCTTACATTAGTGCACCGTCCACGGGGCTCCCAAACCCACGTGGAGACTCTAGACACCCCTCTGGATGCCTAAAGCCCGCCCCTGAGTTGCCCCAAGGTTGCTCACTTGAAGCCTAGTTTGGGCGGGGAGGTAAGTAGATAGCACACCATGCCCCCTTATATATGCTTGTTAAGCAATTTGCCATCTGGCAGGAGGAAACATCATACATGTCCAAGGAGTCATAATGATTTTTCATAAATTCCACAAATTGAGAAAAATCACGAAACTTGGTCGGGAAAACACTTCCCCTAAGACCTATCTCCAGTAAAAATTTCAGCCTAACACTCCTTCGTTTGAATGCCGAAACAATGCGCCAAAGTTCTGCACTGCTGGCTGCCACTGCTTGCTGCTGCTGCTGTATTTTGCTGCTGCTAGCACCGCTGTTTGCTGCTGCTGGCAGCACTGGTTGGCTATGGGCATGGGCTGCGGCTTTGCCGTTGGCTGCCTAATAGTGGCCTACATGCCTTAGGCTACATGGGGCCAAAGTTAGGCCACGTTGGGGCACTTCCAACGGCCACTCTTGAGCACTCAAATGGCCACACCACCGCGAGTGAACCATCACGGAGTTAGCCTTGCAAGGCAACCCATGACACTTGGCATGGCATACTGCTGGCTTTGGCTGGGCTGCCCTGGCCTTGGCCTTGGCAAGGCATGCTGCTGGCCTTGGCCTTGGCATGGCACGCTGCTGGCTTTGGCAAGGCTGCCTTGGCCTTGGCCTTGGCACGGCATGCTGCTGGCCTTGGCCTTGGCATGGCATGCTGTTGGCTTTTCCTGGGCTTCCTTGGCCTTGGCCTGGGCATGGCATGCTGCTGGCCTTAGCCTTAGCATGGCATGCTGCTGGCTTTGGCTGGGCTGCATTGGCCTTGGCCTTGGCCTTGGCATGGAAAGCTGCCGGCCTTGGCCTTGGCATGGCATGCTGCTAGCTTTTGCTAGGCTGCCTTGGCCTTGGCCTTGGCCTTGGCATGGCATGCTGCTGGCCTTGGCCTTGGCATGGCATGCTGCTGGCCTTGGCCTTGGCATGGCATGTTACTGGCTTTGGCTGGGCTGCCTTGGCCTTGGCCTTGGCATGGCATGTTGCTGGCCTTGGCCATGGCGTGGCATGCTGTTGGCTTTGGCTAGGCTGCCTGGGCCTTGGCCTTGGCATGGCATGGTGCTGGACTTCGCCATGGCACGGCACGCTACTGGCTTTGGCAGGGCTAACTTGGCCTTGGCATGACATGGCATGCTGCTGGCCCTGGCCTTGGCATGGCATGCTGTTGGCTTTGGCTGGGCTGCCTTTTCCTTGGCCTCGACATGGCATGCTGCTGGCTTTGGCGGGGCTGCCTTGGCCTTGTCCTTGGCAAGGCATGCGGCTGGCCTTGGCCTTGTCATGGCATGCTGCTGGCTTTGGCTGGGCTTCCTTGGCCTTGGCCTTGGAATGGCATGGTGCTAGCCTTGGCCTTGGCGTGGCATGCTGATGGCTTTGGCTAGGCTTCCTTGGCCTTGGCTTAGCATGGCATGCTGCTGGCCTTGGCCTTGGCATGGCATGCTGCTGGCTTTGGCTAGGCTGCCTTGGCCTTGGCCTTGGCGTGGCATGCTGCTAGCCTTGGCCTTGGCGTGGCATGCTGCTGGCTTTGGCTGGGCTGCCATGGCAATGGCATGCTGCTAGCCTTGGCCTTGGCCTTGGCCTTTGCAAGGCGTGATGCTAGCCTTGGCCTTGGCAAGGCATGCTGCAGGCTTTGGCTGGGCTGCCTTGGCCTTGGCCTTGGCATGGCATGCTGTTGGCCTTGGCCATGGTATGGCATGCTGCTGGCTTTGGCTGGGCTGCCTTAGCCTTGGCCTTGGCATGGCATGCTGTGGACCTTGGCTAGGCTGCCTTAGCCTTGGCATGGCATGCTGCTGGCCTTAGCCATGGCATGGCATGCTACTGGCTTTGGCTGGGCTGCCTAGGCCTTGGGCTTGACATGGCATGCTGCTAGCCTTAGCCTTGGCATGGCATGCTGCTGGCTTTGGCTGGGCTGCCATGCTATTGGCCTTGGCATGGCATGCTGCTGGCCTTCGCATTGGCATGGCATGCTGCAGGCTTTGGCTGGGCTACATTTGCCATGGCCATGCCCTTGGCGTGGCATGGTGTAGGCCTTGGCCATGGCATGGCATGCTGCTCGCTTTGGCTGGGCTGCCTTGGACTTGGCATGGCAAGGCATGCTGCTGGCCATAGCCTTGGCATGGCATGCTACTGGCTTTGGCTGGCCTGCCTTGGCCTTGGCCTTGGCATGGCATGCTACTGGCCTTGCGCTAGGCATGGCATGCTGCTGGCTTTTGCTAGGCAACCTTGGCCTTGGCATGGCATGCTGCTGGCCTTGGCCTTGGCATGGCATTCTACGGGCTTTGGTTGGGCTGCCTTGGCCTTGGTCTTGGCAGGGCATGCTGCTGGCTTTGGCTGGGCTGCTGGCCTTCAACATTGCACGGCACACTACTGGCTTTGGCAGGGCTAACTTGGCCTTGGCATGACATGGCATGCTGCTAGCCTTGGCCTTGGTACGGCATGCTGCTGGCTTTAGCTGGGCTGCGTTGTCCTTGGCCTTGGCATGCCATGCTGCTGGTCTTGGCCTTGGCATGCCATGCTGCTGGCTTTTGTTGGGCTGCCTTGGCCTTAGCCTTGGCAAGGCATGCGGCTGGCCTTGGCCTTGTCATGGCATGCTGCTGGCTTTGGTTTGGCTACCTTGGTCTTGGCCTTGGAATGGCATGGTGCTGGCCTTGGCCTTAGCGTGGCATGCTGATGGCTTTGGCTGGGCTGCCTTGGCCATGGCATGGCATGGTATGCTACTGGCTTTGGCTGGGCTGCCTTGGCCTTGGAATTGGCCTAGCATGCCGCTGGCCATGGCCTTGGCATGGCACGTTGCTAGCTTTGGCTGGGCTGCCATGGCATTGGCCTTGGCATGGCATGCTGCTGGCCTTGGCCTTGGCCTTGGCATGGCATGCTGCAAGGTTTGGCTGGGTTGCCTTGGCCTTGGCCTTAGCATGGCATGCTGTTGGCCTTGGCCATGGCATGGCATGCTGCTGGCCTTGGCCTTGGCATGGCATGCTACTGGCTTTGGCTGGGGTGCCATGGCATTGGCCTTGGCATGGCATGCTGCTGGCCTTGGCCTTGGCATATCATGGTGTAGGCTTTGGCTGGGCTGCCTTGGCCATGGCCATGCCCTTGACGTGGCATGGTGCTGGCATTGGCCATGGCATGGCATGCTGCTGGCTTTGGCTGGGCTGCCTGGCCTTGGCATGGCATGGCATGCTGCTGGCCTTGGCCATGGCATGGCATGCTGCTTGCTTTGGTTGGGCAGCCTTGGCCTTGGCATGGCATGGCATGCTGCTGGCCTTGGCCATGGCATGGCATGCTGCTTGCTTTGGTTGGGCAGCCTTGGCCTTGGCATGGCATGGCATGCTGCTGGCCTTGGCCATGGCATGGCATGGCATGCTACTGGCTTTGCCTGGGCAGCCTTGGCCTTGCCCTTGGCATGGCATGCTGCTGGCCTAGCCAATGGCATGGCTTGCTGCTGGCTTTGGCAGGGCAGCCTTGGCCTTGGCATGGCATGCTACTTGCTTTGGTTGGGCAGCCTTGGCCTTGGCATGGCATGGCATGCTTCTGGCCTTGGCCTTGGCATGGCATGCTGCTGGCTTTGGTTGGGCTGCTTTGGCCTTGGCCATGGCATGGCATGCTGCTAGATTTGGTTGGGCTGCCTTGGCCATGGCCTTGGCATGACATTCTACTGGCTTTGGCCATGGCATGGCATGCTACTGGCTCTGGCTTTGGCTGGGCAGCCTTGGCCTTGGCATGGCATGGCATGTTGCTGACCTTGGCCATGGCATGGCATGCTACTGGTTTTCACTAGGCAGCCTTGGCCATGGCATGGCATCGTATGCTGCTGGCCTTGGCCTTGGCCTTGGCATGGCATGCTGCTGGCTTTGGCTGGGCTGCCTTGGCCTTGGCCACGGCATGGGATGCTGCTGGCCTGGCCACAGCATGGCATGCTGTTGGCTTTGGCTGGGCTTCCTTGGCCTTGGCATGGCAGGGTGCTGGCATTTGCCATGGCATGGCATGCTGCTGGCATTGGCAGGGCTACTTTCGCCTTGGCATGGCATGGCGTGCTGCTGGCCTTGGCCTTGGCATGGCATTCTGCTGGCTTTGCCTGGGCTACCTTGTCCTTGGTCTTGGAATGGCATGCTGCTGGCCTTGGCCTTTGCATGGCATGCTGCTAGCTTTGACTGGGCTGCCTTGGCCTTGGCAAGGCATGCGGCTGCCCTTGGCCTTGGCATGGCATGCTGCTGGCTTTGGCTGGGCTGCCTTGGCCTTGGCATCGCATGGTGCTGGCCTCGGCCTTGGCATGGCATGCTGATGGCCTTGGCTGGGCTGCCTTGGCCTTGGCATGGCATGGCATGCTACTGGCATTGGCCTTGGCATGGCATGCTGCTGCCTTTTGCCTTGGCATGGCATGCTGCTGCCTTTGGCTGGGCTGCCACGGCATTGGCCTTGGCATGGCAGGCTACTGGCCTTGGCCTTGGCATGGCATGCTGCAGGCTTTGCTTGGCTACATGGGCCTTGGCCTTGGCATGGCATGCTGCTGGCCTTGACCATGGCATGGCATACTGCTGGCTTTGGCTGGGCAGCCATGGCCTTAGCATGGCATGGCATGCTGCTGGCCTTGGCCTTGGCCTTGGCATGGCATGCTGCTGGCTTTGGCTGAGCTGCCTTGTCCTTGGCATGGCGTGGCATGCTGCCGGCCCTGGCCTTGGCATGGCATGCTGCTGGCTTTGGCTGGGCTGCCTTGGCCATGGCATGGCATGCTGCTGGCTTTGGCTGGGTTGCCTTAGCCTTAGCCTTTGCATGGCATGATGCTGCCCTTGGCCATGGCATGGCATGTTGTTCGCTTTGGCTTGGCTACCTTGGCCTTGGCCTTTGTATGGCATGCTGCTGGCCTTGGCCATGGCATGGCATGCTGCTGGCTTTGGCTGGGCTGCCTTGGCCTTGCCCTTTGCATGGCATTTTGCTGGCCTTGGCCATGGCATGGCATGCTGCTTGCTTTGGCTAGGCTGCCTTGGCTTTGTGTCACACACTGGCAATGTGGAAGCCTTATTGAAGATAAGCAAGTGTGTGTGGCACTAGTTAACACTCTTCACTAGCCCGCCAATAATGCTCGAAAGGTTTGCAAAGACAAGCAAACACAATATTAGTCCTGTTGATGAGTCACAAGTTTGGAGACGAGCCACAATATAGCAATTAGCAAGCTAAAGTTAAAGAAACAACAATTGAAAGGCTTTGCAGAATATAAAGGCGAAATGAACTTTTCATTACTCAAAAGAAGGCATTACAAAAGTTGAACAATGCACAAAAGTGCTACAAAAGTTGCCTTACCATATACAAGGTTGGGGTACATTAAAGGCACAAGTGGTTTGGTTCAACACTTGGGTACCCCCTCCTTATATATAGCTTGTTAAGCACTTTTCTATCTGGCACGAGGAAACATCCACTATGTTTGAGGAGTCATAATGGATTTTTAAAAATAATACAAAAATAGAAAAATTACAACTCTTGCTCCTAAAACACCTTTAATACTAAGGTATTTACATAAATATTTACAAGGCAAAAATATTACATTTGACCCTCTAAAAGTTGGCCTAAAGTTGCTGCTTGGTGGCTAGCTCGCTTCATGGCATGTCTTGGGCATGTCTTGGACAATCTTGCACTATGCCTTGGGCCCTTGCTTGCACTTGCACCAACAACTTCTTAGGCATGTCTTTAGCTCTCCAAAGGGCACAAATGTGTGTGGCATCAAGGTGTTGACCCTTGGATGGGCGCACCTTGACAGTCTCCCCCACTTGAACAGTCGACGCCCTCGACGACTTAGCCCAATAAGCATCAATCTCGTCTTGAAAAGCCGACAAGTCCGCCTCCCGTTCCCACCTGATTTCTTCATCTCCAAGGCCTTTCCATTTCACCAAGTATTGCCTTTGTTGCTTCTTGGAACCATTTTCACCTGATCGGCCAAGATAGATTCAATAGACCTTTTCCCTGCTCTGGCTGTGATGGTTTGGCGTTTTTGCTCATTTTGGGTTGGATCTTCCTTGTCTGGATAGTAAGGCTTCAAATAACTCACATGGAAAACCGGATGCACTTTCAACCAAGATGGAGCATCTATCTTGTAAGCACACTTGCCAATTCTCTTAAGAATGGTTACCGGCCCCTCAAACTTGCGCACTAGCATTCTGTCTCTTCCCCTCATGAACTTGCGTTGCTCAGGGTTGAGTTTGACAAGAACTTGATCCCCAGCTTTGAACTCAAGTGGCCTCCTCTTTTCATCATCCCATTTCTTCATTTTTCTTGCTGCTTTTTCAAGATAGGCACGAGTAATGTCATGGTTTCTCTTCCACTCCTTAGCAAATTGGTAAGCCCTGGGAGACTTTCCTTCATAACGTCCATCCACTGTGTGGGGCAACAGTGGCTGCTGTCCATTCACTATCTCAAAAGCGCTCTTGCCCGTAGAGCTACTCTTTTGAGAGTTGAAACATAACTGTGCTACATCAAGAAGTTGCACCCAATTTCGTTGATTGGCATTGACAAAGTGGCGCAAATACTCCTCGAGTATACAGTTGAAGCATTCAGTTTGCCCATCTGTCTCCAGATGGTAGCTTGATGAAGTATGAAGTTGTGACCCAAGAAGCTTGAATAACCCCATCCAGAAGTTGCCAACAAAACGCGTGTCTCGGTCACTAACAATACTTTTAGGTACACCCCAATATTTGACAATGTGCTTGAAGAAGAGTTGGGCAGTCTCCTCTGCTGAAACATACTTTGGGGCAGCAATGAAGGTAGCATATTTGGAGAATTGGTCCACAATAGTTAAGATAGTCCCGATATCCCCCACTTTAGGCAATCCAGTGATGAAGTCAAGTGATACACTTTCCCACGGATGTTTAGGCACGGGCAAAGGTTCAAGCAAGCCTGCTTTCTTCTTATGCTCAACCTTGTCTTGTTGGCAAGTGAGACAAGTGCGGACATATTCTTCCACATCATCACGCATTTGGGGCCAATAATATCCTTGTTTCACCAAGGCCAAAGTTCGCTCCCACCCCAGATGTCCTGCCCAAAGTGTATCATGGCACTCCCTAAGAAGTGTCTTCCTCAAGTCACCAGCCCTGGGTACAAAGATACGGTTGCCTGTTGTCATAAGAAGTCCATCTTGCACCCAAAATTGATGGGTCTTGCCCATTTTGACAAGGTTCATAAGATTCTCTGCCATAGCATCCTTGTCTAGATGAGCCTTGATTTTCTCCTTAAGGCTGGTTGAAATGGAAGTTAAAGAACATACATGATGGCACATGGCAAGCTCCGCCTTCCTGCTTAGTGCATCAGCAACATGGTTGGTGGCACCGGCCTTGTATTCTAAGGCAAAATCAAACTCTGCCAATTTCTCTTGCCACCGTGCTTGTCGTGCGCTTAACTTGGGCTGTGTGAAGAAATGGCTAACTGCTGTGTTGTAAGTCTTCACGACAAACCGTGAGCCCAAGATGTAGTGCCTCCAAGTCCTCAAACAATGCACTACTGCAAGCAACTCTTTCTCATGAGCAGGATATCTCCGCTCCACATCGTTGAGCTTCCTACTCTCATAAGCAATTGGGTGACCATCCTGCAAAAGAACACCACCCAAAGAAAAATTAGATGCATCCGTTTGAATCTCAAAAGCTCTACCTAAGTCCGGTAGAGCCAGAACAGGATCTCTTGACATGGCTTCTTTCAAGGCTAGAAAGGCTTGTTGGCACTCCTCTGTCCAAACATATGGCTTGCCCTTATTTAGCAACTCTGTCAATAGGGAAGCTAGTCTTGAGTACCCTTCAACAAACTTGCAGTAATAATTAGCCAATCCAAGAAATGACCGCAACTCTGAGACATTTGCAGGTGGCTGCCACTCTTGAATAGCCTTGACCTTCTCTTGGTCCATTCTGATGCATCCATGCTCAACAATGTGCCCTAGGAACTTAATCCTCTCTTGGACAAAAGAGCACTTCTCCAGCTTGACATAAAGCTTGTGTTCTCTCAGCTTGGTAACGGCCTTCTGAAGATGCTCCACGTGCTCTTCTAAAGTGGAGTTATAGATTACAATGTCATCCAAATATACCACAACGAATTGATCCAACTACTCTTGAAAGACTTCATTCATCATGGTGCAGAATGTTGCTGGGGCATTAGTCAAGCCGAATGGCATGACAAGAAACTCATAAGAGCCATAACGTGTAACACAAGTAGTTTTAGGCTCATCTCCCTCGGCAATCCTTACTTGATAGTACCCCAACCGAAGATCTAGCTTAGTGAAATACCTTGCTTTGCTCAATTGATCAAATGAATCCGCAATAAGAGGAAGGGGATACTTGTTCTTGATGGTCAGCTTGTTGAGTGCCCGATAATCCACACATAAGCGAAGACTACCATCATGCATCTTTTAAACTAAGACAGGTGCACCGAATGGGGCCTCAGATGGCCTGATAAAGCCTGCTTCCAATAACTCTATAAGCTGCTTCCTTAACTCATTCAACTTAGGAATAGCCATTCTATATGGTGCACGAGCTGGTGGTTTTGCCCCTGGCACTAACTCGATAACATGATCCACACCTCGACGTGGTGGCAACTCCTTAGGCAACTGTTCAGGCATAACATCTGCAAATTGCCTTAAGACCTTCTTGACTGCAGCTGGGACAGGAGTAGAATCAAGAGCTTCATTCAACTTCAATGCTGCAACCCAAGTTTGCTCCCCATGCCTAACACCCCTCTTGAGTTGCATAGCTGAGACAAACCGGTCACTGTTGTTGGTGGCCATAGCAAGAATGAGACATGGCTTATCCCTCATGACACACATACTATTAGAATAAGGCATGACTGCCGTCTTTGTGGTTCTCAAGAAATCCAACCCAAGGATGGCTTGGAAGTCATCCATGGGCACTGCGGTGAAATCTACTCTTCCTTCCCAAGTGCTGACCTTCAAATGAATAGATTTTGCAACCCCATAGATAGGCTGCACTGCCGAGTTAACCGCCTTGATGCGGCTGCCATCGTTCTCTAAAGATAGCCCATGTCTTTCAACTTCAGTCCCCGCAACAAAGTTATGGGTGGCCCCAGTGTCAATCAACGCACGAAGGGGCTTCCCATTGATTTTTACATTCACAAACATCAAACCTTTGTTGGATGACTTGCTCTTGTTCAACTTGCCTGATGATTCCCCACTATACATGGGTTTCTTCCCTTTGCCTTCATCTCTAGACTCCACAAGTTGTTTAGGATCTAAATGCTTGCCCACTTTGCCACTCTTGGCATTCTTCTTAGGCCTCCCTATAGAAGCCTTCTTCTCCATGGCATTCATCATATGAAAGGCTCCTACTCTAGAGCCAGCTGCCTTAGAACCCTTGCTACTTCACTTAGACCGCACATCTTCTTCCTCGTTATCATCATCACTTGGTTGAGAGACACGGTCAGACACAGTTGCTAGAGCATTCAAGGCACGCTTTTGTGGACATTCAGATAGCCGGTGTGGCCCATTGCATAAGAAACAAGAGATAGGGCCTTTTGTTTTGCTTGTAGAGAATTGTTGAGAGGCTTTTGCCTTTTCACCATAGCTCTTCGGTTGCCACTGTCCTCCACCCGAATGGGTTTTGGATGTAGAAGTGTTGGCTCCCCCACTCTTAGGTTTACCATGACCTTAGGACTTTCCACCTCCCCTACTCTTGTGCGGGGAACCACTATCCCATTGCTTAGGTTCGGCGTAGTCCGTAAGGCATTCAGCTGCTGCTTGTGCATGGGCTAAATCTTGCACTCTTTGCCTTTGAAGTTCAACTCTGGCCCATGGCTTCAATCCCTCAAGAAAGAAGAAGAGCTTGTCTTTCTCTGACATATCTCTGATGTCCAACATAAGCCCAGAGAATTCTTTCACATAGTCTCTTATAGTGCCGGTGTGCTTGAGATCCCGCAAAGCACGCCGGGCATTATACTCAACATTTTCAGGGAAGAATTGGAGCTTAAGTTCATGCTTCAGTTGCTCCCAAGTCTCAATTGTGCATAAGCCTCGTTGCATCTCATTATGTTTAGTCCGCCACCATAACTTGGCATCACCGGACAAATACATTGTGGCCATAGAAATCCTTGTCTCCTCAGCATCGGCTTTCACAGCTTTGAAATATTGCTCCATATCAAAAAGGAAGTTGTCTAACTCCTTGGCATCTCGGGCACCACTGTAGGCATGGGGCTCAGGCACACGCGCCCTAGTGAATTCCATGCCACCACTAGGTGCGTTGCCAAAGGCACGGGTAAGAACACCAACCCGGCCACTAAGGTCTTCAATCTCTAGCCTGAGTTCATTGACAACATCCTCAAAATCATGCCCATGAGTAGGGCTATGAGTTTGCACAAGATCATAAACCCGTTCTTCAAGGGTGGCTAATGAAGTTGCCATGGCCTCCATATTGTCCATACGCTGCTCCAAGAGCTCAATTCTCTCCCTTTGCGATGGTTGACGGTTGCCAGCACCCTCCATTTAGAAAGCCAATAATAGAGAAAGCCAATAATAGAGAAAGCCAAATAGACTGGGCTCTGATACCAACTGTCACACACTGGCAATGCGGAAGCCTTGTTGAAGATAAGCAAGTGTGTGTGG
>NW_021026457.1:1117872-1142257 GCF_004153795.1 Camellia sinensis
CGGTGCAGAATGCAGTGCGTGAGTACAGTGTATGAATGCCGTGAGCAGTTTATCAGTGCAGAATACGAAAGAAAATGAAAAGAAGCTCGCAAGGTCGAAAACCCGCATCAGGCGCCTTGGCAAAAGTTAGAGCCTGAAAAGTGAAGGTTAAAATACCCGAGTGTACCTTAGCCGGAACTACGTGAGGCTTGATTCCCATGTTTGGGATACGTAGGCAACTTCATCATGAAGTCCAGCCCCTAACGCTTTCATAGCATCTCAGTCCATACAATGGTTTCGATTTCATCCCAAAGTCCAGCCCTCAACACCTTCAAGGTGACTGTGTCCATATATTTGTTATAACCGTCTTCGTCATCTCTGTGTCCAAGAGTTCGACCACCACCAATGAAGACTGTTTGCGGACTGCTGCGGCATCATCCAAACAAGGGGCAACTTTCCGTCGCCACGAGTCGTCGTGAGTCGCCATTCAAACCAGGGGCAACTTTCCATTGCCATCCACCCCTTTCAAGCCAGGGGCAATTTCCCATTGCCTCCGATCCGAGGTTGCGCATCTCAAAGAGTAAGTTCCATGCTCGTTGAGCATTGACTGTTTGCAAAATGGTTTTTTTTGAAAATTTTTACTGAGGTTGACTATTTTCTCGAAAACTATTCCATTTTTTCAAAACTGGACCATTTTCTTGGACCCAAAAGGAAAATTTTCAGTGCTTACAGCCTGACTTGCATCATTTTCAAATCCAAAAATCGAACAAGTATGTTAATCCGACTCTCATCTTGATCAAAACTGTTTTAGTAGAAAACCAATACAAAAAAAAATGGTCAAAATGATGAACTAGGGGCACAGTTGAGTCAGGCATTCTGTCTTTTCCCCGTCGTCAACATACTTGCCAGAAGGGCACTCTACCCACCAGAAGAAATAGCTGTGAGCTAACGGCATTGGGTATGAACCCGCAACTTCCTATTCATCCATTAAACATCCCGGGGAGGGATAAAAATGAGAGAATAAAGAATAGAAAGGTGTAAGTTGAGAGAAAAAGCGAGCCAAAGGGTTTTGAGAGAAAAACCGAGCTTGAGTGCCAGAGTGATGTGAGAATCACAAATGAGAAAAGAGTGGGAAACAATACCCAGAGAAACTGGCTCCTCGTGATCTGAGGTCCCCCGTCTCCGTTAACGCGTCTGTATGTCGTGTCTTTTGTTTTGTTTACCTCAACCTTTGTTTTGAGTCTTTTCCGAGTGTTACTCGATGTATTTAGGTCGTGTACCCTTTTGTTTGAGTCCTTCCCACTGTGTTCAGTTGTAGGCTCAATACCCTGGTTGAAAATCTATTTAATTTCAAAAATCGTTTATACTCAGAATGCTGTGCCATTCTCTATAGTTGATTGTGTTTCAACTCCAGCTGGTTTCACCCCCGTAGTCCATCTTGTCAGATTGGGCTGTTTGTTTTAGGATTTGTTGTGTGCAAAATGAACCAAATGCTGTGTTACGGGCTGTATGCAGATTAATCCCCAGTAGAGTAAGGGCTGTGTATCTAGAATCAGGCAGTGGGTTGCTTGGGTTATTTTGCTATGAAGCCGTTTAGTTATCTGATTATCACAGTGCAAGTGTTCAATTTTCAGACAACCAATCAATTTCATTTACATTGAGGTGTAACATGGTGTGATGCAATGCAAAGTATGGAATGTAAAGATATACGGATGTAAACACTTTTTCAGATAAAAAGCCTGTTTCATTTCATCATCTTTTCAAGTACACAAGTTTTGGAAACAAAAATCTGCCTGCGGTAGTACAAAGTATCCTAACTACCAACAGAAGAGAAAAAGTACAAGAAAGAAAAAGAACAACAAAAATCTATATCCATGTCAAGCGGCTCCGAGGGTTATCGGTCTGTCCTAGTCCTCTTCCTAGACGAAGGTCCAGGAGCATCATCAGCATCGTCATCAGAGCCCGAGCTAGTGCCGCCTCCGGTCTCCTCCGACGACGACTCCGCCTCCGACTCTGCCTTCGCCTCCGACTCCTCCTCATCATCATCAGGGACTGGAACCCACGAACTACTCCCGACATGAGTGCGCCCCGCCTTGGTGTGGGGGAATACTCTGCCCTCCTCATCTCTCCCTCGAGCGGGGACGGAAGGTCCAGCTGGAGCACCTCCTACAACGAGAATCTAGAAGGGAGGCTGGAAAAGTACATAAAAGGCAAATGCATCAGTATACTGTGGACAGTTTATCAGTGCAGAATGCAGTGTATGAGTACGATGTGTGAATACTGAGGACAGTTTATCAGTGCAGGATGCAGTGTATGAGTACAGTGTGTGAATGCCGTGGACAGTTTATCAGTACAGGATGACGCAGTGTATGAGTACAGTGTGTGAATGCCGTGAGCAGTTTGTCAGTATAGAGTACAGTGTATAAATGCAGTGCATGTAGTGTATCAGATGCTATGAGATTAGTGTGCCAGGTGTTGTGTCGTGCATCAGATTACGTGAATAAACTTGTGAGTGATTTGAGGCCGTGATCAGAAGAGCATACCGGGATACTGTAGAGGGCCAGGAGGTCAAAGGTCCGCTGTAGGATCCTCATCATGGAGGCATTCAACTCCACGGACTGCCGGGTGTACTCGGAGGACGCCTACAAGAGTACAAGATATATCAGTATTCCGCGGAATATCAAATAAACTGAAATGAAATGCCAATGCAAGATGCAAAATGAAGTAATACATACCGGAGGCAAGTCGGGGATGCCGGCTAACTCATGACCAGCCGGGGGAGGAGCAAAGGGGATCTGGTAGGTCGCCCCATCCTGCCCTCTGTATGTCAGTAAGGTGGGCAGAGCAGGCCAACCGGTCCCCCGTCCTCCTTGAACTCCGCCCCTGCCACGAACTCGAGCCCTCCTCGATGCTCCTGCTCCAGCCCCCGCTCCTGCCCTGACTGCTGGCACCACGGGCCTGGCTCCCTCAGCTCGACGGCCGCCGTTCAGAGACCGCATAATGTACGTCTGCACGTACTCTCTACAGTCGCTGACGCCTCTGAAGCGGGTCACCTCCCAGCCGATAGTATAATCGGCCATCTGCTCGGTAGTGAGTCTCTCGGTCTCCCTCATGTCCTCAGGAGGGTGAACCGGGACTATCTACTCCGGTAACCCTAGGGTTTGGTGTAGGAAACGCTCACCCAGGTACCAAGCCCGACAGACCGGGCCCTCCAGTAGGATCCGAAAACGCGAGGTCTCCTCAGCACCGGCAAATCGGTCCCGAATCGTCGCCGGCAACGGAGCCCAAGGCCGCCAAGTGATCTGAAAGTGACATACAGTTTGTTATCTATCGTTATTGAAATATGCAGTGAAAAGCAAAGCTTAGATAAATTCTAAAATAAAACATACCTCGGCAGGGGTGATAGTGTCGAAGTAGCGGCGAAAGAAGCTAAATGTCTCTCGTGGCCTCCACACGTATCTCACGTCAAAGCGTCGCGAGAACGGGACGATGAGGGGGGTCTCCGTGTCTGGTACAGGTGCGAGCCTGGGAAAGTAGGCATAGACCCATAACTGTAGAGAAAACATCAATATGATTATCAGATAAGAGCAGAATGCAAGATAAAACAGGAATAACAGGGCCACATGTTGTGCAGTGTGTTGCGCAGACAGGGTATTGTGTACAGTGTACAGTGTGAGCAGTGTACAGTCAGTGCAAAGCAGAGTGTATGTGTGTGTCGTGTGTGCAGTATACAGTTAGTAAAAGGCGACTACAGTGTGTGCAATACAGAATACAGTACAGAGTACAGAAGATAGAAAAGCAGAAATGAAAAGCAGAGAAGAAACGTACCTCCCAAGCACGCCAGTAGCCCCCTAGCAACTGTCCGCTACCACGGGAAGTCGAGCTCATATACCCGTAGAGTGTGGCCAGAGCGGCGCCACCCCAATCATAGTGCAAGATCTGCCTGACGTCCACCAGTGCACTAAGCAAGCAGAGGGGCACGGTGTTCGCCCGGTCGGCGAAAATGGTCGTCCCCAGCAGGAACATGAGAAAGCCACGAGCATATCTCTCCACGGCCTCCTGGGTCATCTGCGCCTCCTCCACCAACGCGGGCTGGACCCTGAACTACACCTCGAACCAGGAGTAACGAACAAAGCCTGGACGGGCGAGAGGTGGCACCTCGCCAAGCAGATGGATCTGAGCGGCAGTCCACTCGTCCATATCAGTGTCGAAGGGGATCGGATCACCCCCTACCCCGATGCCTGTGAGCATCAAGAAATCATAGGGAGTCATCGTCATGTCTCCCATCGTAGATAGATGGAACGAGTCGGTGGTGTCCCACCACCTCTCTGATAGAGCAACAAGGAGAGGCCTGCTCATGGTGAGTCTGGATAATCCTCTGCAGAAAGTGCCAAAGCCCGCCTGGTCCACAATGTGGCGAACCGCGTCGGGAAGCTCAACATACCAATCCCGAGCGGCAATGTTCCCATACCCGCGGACGGTATGGGAATCTCCCTATTTTCAAACAAATAATTGCGAGGCAATATTCAAAACGCAGTTTTAAGAAGCATACAGGTATACAGCATGTGTGCATATTTTCAAAATCAAACAGACATCGGGTGCCGGTGTGCTTATAGTGAACTACAACGTGTGACGTGTCAGCATGTTGGCGTGGTTCAATACAAACATAGCACGTGTGCAAGCTTTTAAGATTCAAACAGATATCGGGTATTGGTGTGATTGCAATAAACTATAGTGTGTGCAGTGTATACTGCGTTGGTGTGTGATTCAGGGCCAACGCAATGTGTGTGCACATGTCAGCCTCAAACAGATATCAATTGCTAGTATGGTTGCGATCAACTACAGTGCACAGTGTGTCAGTGTATCTGAGTCAAGCAGTTAAAGAATGTAATCAGCTATGGCAGTTTTTATATTCTACATTGCGAAAAATAAAACAGAGAAAGGAATATTACGTCAGAAGCGCCGAAGGATAAGTGAGATGTAGGCTCATGTAGGAGGAGCTCTGGTGGCATCGCTCTATCGAAACTCCGAAACTGGCGAAGTCCGTCAGGAGGTAGCACATGAATCGCCGGCTGGTAGGTCGCCGGGTCGAATGGGCGGACGCTCAACGGGAGGAGCTCAACCCCGGGATCCATCTCATGATCTGGGGGAGTCCCGCCCTATGGAATATCGTCGGCCATGTCAAAAATGGTGAGAAAATAGCCGGAAAAGGGAAAACCGGGCGAAAATGTGGAAAATCAACCCGAGAAGGTGAAAAGTGGCCCGAGAAGCCGGGAAGTGGAAAAGGCACGCAAGTCGAGAGAAACTCGAGGAAAATAAACCCCAAAAGGTGGAAATGGCAAAGGAAGCACCGAAATGAAGAAATATTCAGATGAAAATGTTCGAAACGTGAAGATATACGCGAATCAAATGACGAAACGGGTGTGAAACACAAAGAAACGGAGAAAGGAAGAGAGAAAAATGCCCTAGAGAGAGAGGGAATGGATTTTCGGCTAAGGAGGATGTGTAAAATAGGGTTTGGGACCCTATTTTAAAAGACCCGAGGCGAAAAGTCGAATCTGCCCCGATTCAGGCACTTTTGGCCTGTCGGCTACATTTTTGGCCGGTCGGCCAAATATTTGGCCGGTGAAATGTATTTGTAGCCGATGGACAGCCGGTGGCCTCCTCTTCCGGCCGATGAGCCTCCTACATCCTTGTTTGGGTCATATCTGTAGTTTTGGGTCTTCATAGCTCAAAGAAGTACAAGAAAGTGCATCACCGACACTCAACCGGCCCCCGTTGTGACCTCGGGTCGTGTCTTCTGCGCGTGGCACTCGAATTCGTGCAAGGTGTATCCTTTTCGTATCCTTTTGGCTTTTACAAAACTCAAAAGTTGCCCCATGCGTATCGCATATCAATCGCACTGTCTTGTGCGCTCGCGTTGCCTAAAACGCATCGCGCGGTTTTGCGCATCTCATTGCATTTTGCATGTTTATGATGAATTTCATTACTTGCGTAGACCGCATGTTTTGCTTGCGTAGACCGCATATTTGTTCAAATTTCATTACTTGCGTAGACAGCATGTTTTGCTTGCGTAGACCGCATGTTTGTTCAAAATTCATTACTTGCATAGACTGCATGTTTTGCTTGCGTAGACCGCATATTTGTTCAAAATTCATTACTTGCGTAGACCGCACGTTTTGCTTGCGTAGACCGCATGTTTGTTCAAAATTCATTACTTGCGAGACCGCACGTTTTGCTTGCGTAGACCGCATGTTTGTTCAAATTTCATTACTTGCGTGGACCGCACGTTTTGCTTGCGTAGACCGCATATTTGTTCAAATTTCATTACTTGTGTAGACCGCACGTTTTGCTTGCGTAGACCGCATGTTTGTTCAAATTTCATTACTTGCGTAGACCGCACGTTTTGCTTACGTAAACCACATGTTTGTTTAAATTTCATTACTTGCGTAGACCGCATGTTTTGCTTGCGTAGACCGCATGTTTGTTCAAATTCATTACTTGCGTAGACCACATGTTCTGCTTGCGTGGACCGCATTCCTGTGTTCAAATTCATTACCTGCATAGACCGCATGTTTTGCTTGCGTAGACCGCATGTTCTACCTGCGTAGACCACATGCTCATGTTCAATTTCATTGCTTGCGTAGACCGCATGCTTATGATCAAATTTGTTGCCTGCATAGACCGCGTGCTCCACTTGCATGTTTGTACCTTCACAGCATTGTTATGCTTCCCACTTGCTTTGCGTTGTCATGCATTGTCAAGTACATTAATATGTATGTCGTTAATCACATTGTACCTATTAAGTTGTTTTCTTTGCAGGCACGATATTGTATGTACGGTTCATTTAAAGCTGGTGCAACCAGACGAGCCGCACAGGTATTGCACGGTCTAGGAGACCCTAAATCCTCTGAAGGTGCAAGTCCTTCGGTGTTTGTTGTGCCCAAACGACTTTTGATGAGTTGCATTATACATGCATTTCAAGCGACTCGCGTCGTCGCATATTCAAGTTCACATCCATCTCAAAAGCCGCGTGTTGTTGCGCATTCCATGCATTTCATGCATCATTTGCATTCCAAAAACAAAAACAAAACAAAATATATAATTGCATTGTCATGCATCATCATAAATAGTTGCAGTGTTATGCACCATTGCATATTTGTAGATATTGCATTATAGCTTACATGCATTCATTGCATCACCACCATCTAGGGTTTGCACCTTTCCTTGTTCAGCTTGGACTGGTATGTGCCCATACTTTTTGACATCATACACTCATAGTTCTGTATGACCGTTCTATGTTAGACGTGGTTTGTTTGTGTCCATGCCTTTCCTAGGCAAGATACGGTTTGGCCGTAGACCTTAACCCACTATATCCATTCCATTGCATATTGTAGATGTTGCATTGTAGCTTGCATGCATTCATTACATTACCTCTATCTAGGGTTTGCGCCTTTCCTTGTTGAGCTTGGACTGGTATGTGCCCATACTTTTCACGTCTATACACTCATAGTTCTGTATGACCGTTCTATGTTAGACGTGGCTTGTAAAAACGTTATGTCCAGAATCCGTTCCAACAGTACAGCTTGTGCTGTTATAACAGTAGAAGACTTGAACGATGTAAGGATGAGGCTTGATTACATGGAAAATGACTACGGTCAAAGGCTTCAAAGGATGGAAAATAATATCAAAGCGATGGTGTACTTCATTGTATTTTCTATCATTTTGTACTTTATGATGTAACTTTTGTACTTTATTGTATTTTGGGAAACTGAATGGAAGTCATGTCGTAGATACTAAACGACTTCAGGTCTCTTAGTAGCAAAATAGTATGCTCTCATATTCATACCGTAAGGTGAATCAATATCATTGATACTCAATTCTTGACATTTAAGGCAACCCATGGTTCTATCCGATTTTTATTTCGTTCCTTTCGAAGCAAATGTCTATGTCATGAAACATGTGTCAAACCAAATAAGATTATAAGAGTCCCTGATAGGACGTTCAAATATCATATCTCCATTAAGCGGAGTTTATAGTCATAATTTCTTCCCGTTAACTACTTGCATAGTATTAATACTTCTTGTACGGTGTCTTAGGTAATTTACAGGCTATAACACATTAATAATAACCATTAACCATAAATAGAATGTAGAGGAATTCCAGAGTCATACAGAGGTACACATCATCTTTCAATGTTCTCACTGATCTTCAAACAATGTAAATGTTAACGTAATTGCTTATGTAAAACAGAACGTTAAGAATAGAATGATTAACGGTAAGTAAACGTACGATTACAGTACTACTACTCACAGTGTTGAGGCGGAGCGCTACTTCCCCCTGAAGCGTGTCCTACACACATACAAAGTTCACAAATTAACTTCCCTCTTTCCTTGTTAAATTACTTCCTAGCTCATTACGTTTCGAATGAATTTACCGCCATCTTAAGATCATCAAAAAAATATTTTAAAAATATAAGAGGGTCGAGCACGCGAAACGGAGCCGAACATTTTTTTCATCTTGGGCCTCACGTGCGGCTGTGAGCCCCGCACGTGCGGCGATCTGGACAGAATGCAGTTCGAAATTTAGACAAAATCCCATTTTTTGGTGAGTATTCTTAAGGCTCAAATAGGTCCTTTAATTGATGAAGTATGGTTCAAAAATCATGTACATAGACATCATAACACATAACAATCTCAACATAACTTGGGTCTTGATCTTCACTACTACACTATAATTCATTTTCTTTAACATCTAAACACACATATAGATCCATTACACACATAATTGGATGCAAATATGTAGAACTAAGAATAGAATGCAATTTCCTTTACATGGTTCCAATTAACACCATTAATTAAATGATGAAAACACCTATTCAAACCCCAACTTATATGAATACCCAAGAAATTCTTGCCCATATTCAAGAGAGGAGTTAATTAAAGTATAATCAACATACCTTGAGCTTTTAAATCCCTCAAACCTTCTCAATCTCTTCCTTGGAAGATTTCTCTTCTTTCTCCCTCATTCTCCTCTCCTAACCCTGTCAGGAGATATTTTAGTTTTTAGGTTCAAAGTCAAATGACTTAAGCATGCATATATATTATGTCAAATGGCTAAAGCATTCATTATATATATAACAATTGAATAGGACAAAACTGATTCAGTTTAATCACTCCAAATTGAAATTTCACAAAAATGCTTATCATGGCTTAAAAATCATGCTGATCTCAAATATAAAATTAATTTCGAATTATTGATCTCCTAAGGCTTTCAATTCCTGATCCAACCATTTTAATTGTGACAGATATGTTTTCTTATTAAACAGATATAAATCTATAATCATAAAGTTTATTTAATTACACCTAATTCTACATGGAGTTTCACAATAAGCATATAAAGGCACAGATTCAGGGACTGAAAGTATACCAGAATCATAAACAAGGGTCGGGTTATTACACACACACACACACACAAATCTCAAAAATGGGAGAGAAAGACTCAATTAATATGTAGGAAATAAGTTCTACACGCAGGTGGAGAGATTCGAACTACTGACCTCTTAGTGAGGTGCAGGAGTTCTGTCCAATCGAACTAACTTCGTTGATTAGTGGGTTCATGTCATTGACTAATTTGTATTCGATGTCAATTGATTTCCTGCCAATTGCCAATTTAAAATATAATTTTTTTTTCTGTATTTATTGTTTTCTATATAGGGAGGGGGAGAGCTTTTCGTGTGAACCTTCGTTTTTTTTTTTTTTTTTTTCTATGTGATCTTAGTGAATATCAAATACCATGCATCAATTTCTTCATGAAAAGCTTATTGTAAAATGTACCTACACTCAACTTATATATATTGATGGAAACTAGCCAATGATTTGTTGATACTTAGTGAGGAGCACATATATTCACTTTAAAGGAGCAATATATGCATGCATGTCATTTTATGTGCCTTTTCGGGTTATTATGAGCAGCCTTCGAGTTCATAGACGTTTGGATGATGTGTATGAGAATAAATAATCATCTTGATGTGCTTAGCAAAACTACAAATGCCATAAGAATAACCTTTTTCATACAATCGAAAACTTGAAGCAAATGCTGTTTTGCATTATGTATTCATACACACAAGATATATATATATATATATGTTGGTGATAATTACAAATAAAATACTAGAAAATAAAAATAATAAAAATTATAATTACTATTGAAAGAGCTGAGGCACGGAAAATTCGCTATCTTTAAGGAGATTCAAGCCGTCTGCGATTAGGCAAAGCCTCACACCGATACAGCAGAAAAAAACTGGATTTGTCTCCCAGGCTACAACAGCCCGACTAAGTCGTATGGTTCACTAATACTGCACAATTGGTTGAACCCAAAAGTTCATCACATACACACTTTATTTCTTTGCCTGATAATCTCACACAAACATAATAAAACAACAAAAATTTCTTCTTATCTTCCAAGATAAGAGGTTAGCTCAATTTATAGGAAATGAAAGCTTGGTAGACAAGTTTCTTAGAGAATTCATGGAAGTTACTTGGAGAATAAGTATAAGAGAGGAAATTTGGTGAGAAAGTTCCTTGGAGGAGACTTTGAGGCAAAGAAAAAGACTTGACCTAGGCAAAGACTTGGAAAGAAAGAAAAGAAAACTTGGAGGGAAAGCAAAAAAATCAAACCTATAACACATTATGATATTAAAATATCTTCTAACAATATATATATATATATATTAGTCATATGCACCTAAGCCTACAATTCATAAATCTTTTATGATGATTTCTATGAACTTAATTAATCACTAAACCACGTGCCATTATATATACAAATCCATTATCATCTTTCGCTTCTTACATCAAATTTTATATTCACAAGCACTTTTTACTGCAACAAGAAATGAATAGTATTGTTGTAAAGCCTACAATAACGAAAAGCAACACGGATTCTATCTATCAAAGGAAGGGAACACGCACTTATTCTTTTTCCAATCTCCATCTTATTTTTTTTTTCTTTCTTTGTTTAACATTATGCATGCGTTGTGCCAATAGATTCCAACATTATCGCGCCCATTGTAATTAATTGGTGTGGCTCCTACTCTTTTCCCTAGATTACTATTACATATAATAACCATTGATTAAAGTGAAGTTAATTGAAAGTGATCTAATCCTACCACCTCAAAACCATTCCGATCAAGTGCTCTATCCACCATTGATTAAAGTAACTATTCATATTGAGATCGCGATCCTATTCTCTCTCCTTTAAAGATATAGTATATAATTGTCTTAGTATTTTTTTAATGACTATAATTAACAACAAAGAAAAATTGCTTGAGGCAATCATGGTGTGGTGGCAATCCACTTCATAACCAATTAGTTAATTAGCCACAAATGTAATAATAATAATAATAATCAAGGTGGTGCTAATCCCACATGGCAAAGCAATTATTATTTAGTTCTTATTGAAGTTTCGTTTATCATATACAAGTGGAACTGTCATGTTAATTTTTAAATACTTGCTCAAATGAAGTCATTCTTTAAGTAGGTGTTTGACATGTAATAAAAAAGTATACTTTTTTTTTGCATACATATACTGATTTAGGTCACATCAATCAACATCTATCAACATCTCCTTTTTACTTTTCTATCCACTTTCTTTACTTTCCTACATATTTTTTTTTTATAAAAAGTCAAAAAGTATACTTATTTAGAACATTTCAAATTAATTCTACTAAAAACTATTGTAGTCATTTTAAATTCAATATTTTATAGTCTTGTTAGCGCGAACGATTAGAAGATGCAATACGAAATGGGGATAAACTTTGTAACTGGAAAATTCATCGAAGATTGGCGAATTTAGAACCAAACTACATTTTAACTTGGCCATGGTTAGTGTTAAAATAGTAGAGGGAGAAGAAATAATATGTACTGCGTTCAATGAATAGTATTGAATGAATTTTTCCTATACAATAGAAGGCTTGTATATATAGGCTAAGAAAGAGTATCCTACTAGAAATCTAACTATGAGAAAGAGTATGCTATAAAAAACCTAACTATGGCAATACCTAATATATCTAGGAAATCAATACTTAATTTATATAGAAATATATACCATATATACATTAACATCCTCCCTCAAACTCAAGGAAGATAAACATTTTGAGTTTGGAGAGAGAAACTAAAACTTGAAATAAAACTAAATAAAATAAAAGGCAAATAGATTGCAAAATCCTAACAGGAACGCAAAGGCGTTTGAAATAGATCAGAGGCCAGAACTAATATCAAGAGACAGTTTATGGTCGTGTCGGACCATTGTAGAAACTAACTGAAACTAATGCCGAGACAGTTTAAGGTTATGTCGAGCTATTGTCGAGAGACAGTTTATGGTCATGTTGGACCGTTGTAGGACCTAACTGGAATCAATGTTAAGACAGTTTAAAGGGGTTATGCTGGATCGTCGTAGGAGCTAACCGGAATCAATGTCGGGATAGTTTATGGAGCCATGCCGGACCGTTGTAAGAACTGACCAGAATCAATGTCGGGATAGTTTAAGGGGTCATGTCAGACTGTTGTAGAGACTGGACGTTGAACCAATAAGCGTGACACATAAATAACTTATGACGTGGTGCTGAACTATAATGGCAACAAATGACTGAGTGCGCCAGGGAGTGGCTTGGATGGTGCACTAGGGAGCGACTTTGTTAGTGCGCCAAAGAGACGGCTTAGAGAGTGCGCCAAAAGGAGACGGCTTAGAGAGTGCGCCAAAAGGAGGCGGCTTAGGAAGTGCGCCAAGGAGACGACTTAGGTAATGCGCCAATGGGGTGGCTTAGAGAGTGCACCAAAGAGGCGGCTTAGGTAGTACACCAATGAGACAGCTTAGAGAGTGCACTAAAAGGAGGCGGCTTAGGTAATGTGCCAATGAGACGGCTTAGAAAGTGCGCCAAAGGAGGCGGCTTTGGTGGTTTGCATGGTGTATAACCATATTCACCATGATATAGGAATAATACCCCCTCAATCCTTTATTTTTATTTTTTTTATTTATGCTTCTACTCCACTTTGTCTTTCCCTCTACTTCAACCTCAAATAGGTTTCTATCTTCAAACCTATTTGCATAGCGAGTGCACCAAGGAGGCAGCTTAGGTGGTGCGCCAATGAGACAACTTAGAGAGTGCACTAAAAGGAGGCGGCTTAGGTAATGTGTCAATGAGACGGCTTAGAAAGTGTGCCAAAGGAGGTGACTTTGGTGGTTTGCATAGTGTATAACCATATTCACCATGATATATGTTTGATATTTATTTATTTTTCATGGTAATCCCTTCTTTTGTCCACTAATTTATTCAATGAAATTCGTTCAATACTATACATACTAAAAAAAAAAAACGGATTGCAAGTTTAAAAAAAAAATGATAGAGATATTTGGGGTAACAATAAACCAGTGGACAAAGAAAAAGATCACCACGAAGTGATACTGACAATGAAATAGGTTGAGGTCCGGCGGACGACCAAGGCAAGGCTGCCACCTGCCAATAAAGCAAAGAACACCAAGAGCTTAACCTATAGTTCTGATACCACGTTAGAATAGTAGAGAGAGAGGGAAAATAATATGTATTTGTAGATGTCCCCGAACGCCCCGGGAGGGTGAGTCCCATTCTGTTCATTTGGGCTCACTACAGTTCAGACTCTCAAATTGTCACGGTTCTAAATCTGAACCAAAGAGTCCAAATCTGGCAAATCGTTTTGAGAAAACAGATTTTGAAAAAAGTGCCAAACATGGACTGCTTTACCAGATACAGAGTCTCTGCCTAAATGTTTTATTTTGGGGAAATTTAGGAAACCCTGACTCGTTTGCCTAAGGCCACGTGTCTGTCATCACCAAAGTTGCCTCGGCTCGGGAACTTGGGTACGATTGGGGAAGGTCACTTCGTGAGCACCCCCGCTCGCCCGATCAAAGATCGGCCTCTACTAACCATGATATCTATTTTTGAAAACATTATGCGTTCTTATTCCGGTTATTAGCCTAGATTTACTATGTGATGCGCACATTTATATATATATATATATAATAATAATAATAATTTAAAAAATTTGTGTCAAAATAATTAGTTTATGAGACAGAAATAAACTTGAATAATTTTTAAAAGAAGTTGATTATTAGAAAGTAGTTGAACTTGCTAGAAATTGTAACAAAGAGACTTATGGATAACATGGTGTAATGATCATAATTTGAGGGTATTGAGGTCTTTTAATCAACTAATCTTAATCTTTTTCAATCGGTTAATTCTGTATTACATCCCCTGATGAGACTCAATAGTCTTCTTAAATATATAGCATGAGAAAATTGTCAATTCAAAGACTCATTTTTATATCCAAAACTGGAATTTAGAATTGATTGGACAGAAGTCTATTTTGAGAAGTAAGTTAAAAATTGATTTTTTATTTTTATTTTTTTGACTTTTCTTAGAGAAAAATTAAAATGATTATGGTTTAAATATGATATTTTGTTTTATTGACTTAATTAGCCTATTTAATCTTTTGTGCTTTTTTTAATTTCAATTGAGATAGCCAAAAGATTCACACTCCCAAAACACTATATGTGCATTGTCTATTTAGTCCAACTAGTGATGCAATGAAAATTTTTACAGATAAACGCATAGTAATTTGTCTTTGTTAGGTAGTTGGGACACAAACGATAACCTATTTATTGGGTTGGGTTGGGTTGGGGGTGGTTTAGCTGCACTACTACATTTAAATTTTTTTTTTAGTTATGCTTTTTCCAAAGAGCTACATTTTTTTAAATTTTTTTTTTTCTTTTCAGTTATGCTTTTTCAAAGTTATGCTTTTTCAGAGGACGCTCAGGCTAAAAGTCCAAAATTAAATTTTCAGGTGGTGGAATATATGTGCTTGTGTTAACAGTATGCTTTTGAAAGTTTCCATGTGTTGAGAATATAATCAACTTTAATATGAGACATCAATTTTCAGTGAATGCCTAGAATTTCATCTAGTGGATTAGACAAAGCTCCCAAACTGTATAGAATTCTAGTTTTAGTTGCCATCTATTATTGTTGTATCGTTAGTCTACATGTAGCAACTAGACATACCAACACCAATCTACTCAATAAGTTAAATAAGTTATAGATATCAGTTTCTAATAAAATTAATTTTAGAATATTCTTATTAAAATCTGTCAAATAAAATTCATGTTGATTATGAAATTTTTTAAAAAAAAATTATTACCACTGAAATTGTTGTAAACAGTAACATGTTATTCTCACTACAACAAAAAAGGCCTTTGGTAACAGCCTGACTGTCTCCAAACATCAAATTTTCGTCACCAAAATGATCTGTGACAAATAAAGTTTGTCACCACATTTGTTGTCTATTTGTCGTTGCAAAAAGTATCTGGTGACGAAAAATCGTTTCGTCGCCTATTCGTCATTTTTGGCGACGAAAATTTTCATCTCTAAATGTTGAATTTTTCGTCCTCTATAACATCCATTTCATCACTATAATTAAATAATATTTTATTTTTAATTGTTTTGGAATGGATATATAATCAACATTTCAATTAGGTGAGTAATAATTAATCCAACTACACCCTTTAATCCCATACATTATCAATTTCAACATTTCCAACTCAATTTCTCATTTCTCAAATTAATTTCATAAATTAATTCATCAATGTAATTTGGGCATTAATCCCATAATTTACATAACAACCTTAAGGTCCCATTATTCACCCATAACCCATCATTTAACTCATTTCTTCAATGCCAAACATGCATATAGGTTTTTTATAAATAAAACCCCAACTTTTGTAAATTTACACAACAGACCCAAACTTTCTCAAAATTACCCAACAACCCCCAACATATCAAAATGCTAAAATTCAAAAACAAAGCTCATAAAGAGGAGTAGGACATCCTTATCTCGAAGCGAAACTCGAAACTAGGCACAGGGAATGACTTATAGCTATACAAAGCATGCATTATTTGTGATCATGCAAGATAGACAGAGCCAAGGCAGTCCCAAAACATGAACATTTCCGGTTCAAAGCATGGCCAAAAGATGCTAGCATGGTGGACAAAATAGCATGCAATCTTGACTAGCAATCATGGTTTACATGGCAAGTATATGAAGCAAATGTAATCTCACCAAACCAGCAAAAATCAGTGAATAAATCATGTGAAAATAGGCCCAAATAACCACTGATATGCAACCATGGTATGCAAAAATAATGAGTTACTTTGGAGGGCCATGCAAGGAGTTATTAAGCACATGCAAGGTAGACATTTAGCATGGCATAAACAACTATGAAAATCAAATATGGTAGTCCTAAAACTCACCAAATTGACCCCGGAAAGTGACTTCGAAGCATACAAGGTAGGGTCTCTTTGGAAGGCCAAAAAGGCCACCAAACAAGAGAAGGAGAGAGGAGGTCACCCACCTCTAATCTTGGCTCTCAAAATAGTGTTCCAGCCACTGAAAATCCATTGGATTTCAGTGTCTAGAAGGCCAAACAAAGCATGCAATTGGGGCTTAGGTGTAAGGCTCAAAATAAGGGACAATCAAGCATACAAGGAAGCATATGACCTCAAACAAGAAAATTCCCTTAACAAAACATGAAGATGATGTCAAAAGGAGACTCTTTTCAGTTTATAACAAATCTCAAAAGTGAACACAAATAGGGCTAATCTATTATGCAAAAAAAGCCCTAAAAAAGAGATTAGAGACAAGGGACAGCAGCTGGCGCCAAATAGCAAAGAACCCTTCAAAAAAATTGAAGAGGGGCTCAAAAAAAGGCACTTTACAGTTTATATCAAGTCTCGAAAATAAACACAAGTGAGGCTAAAACAACATGCAAGAAAAAGGCCTAAAAAAGGGATAAAGAGACAAGTGGTAGCATCTGACCTCAAACAGAGGAGAGCCCTTCAACAAAGTTGAAGAGGGGATCAAAAAAAGACATTTTATAGTTTATGACCAAGTCCAAAACAGCTCACAAATAAGCCTAAAATATCATGCAAAAATAGGCCTAAAAGAGAGTTTAAACACAAAGGGGGAGGAGGAGACCTCAAACAGAGAAAGACCCTTGATCAAACATGGTGAAGAGCTCGAAATATGACTATTTCCAGTTTGGGTCGGAGCCCAAAAATTCAAGCAACAAAGGCTAAGAAAGCATGCAAAATAGAGCTAAAAGAAAGGGAAAAGAGACTTACCCTTGTAGCCTAAGTCTTCAACAACTTTTGGTCCAAGAAATGGTGCTCCTAGCTTCTAAAAATCAGCTTCAAAGGGCTGGAATGGAGGGTGGAGGTGTGGTGCTATGAGTGGTAGTGTAAAGGGGGCAAGAACCTTAGGGTTTGAAGGGTTTGGAAGAGAGGGAGAGGGAGAGTTGTATGTAAGGCTCAAAACAATTTTTGTAACCCTCAAACATGAAGGAGGGGTGCTGGTTATATAGAGGAGGAGAGTGGAGGAATGGGGGGGGGGGAAATCAAATTCAAATTTCCTCCCCAAAAGGCAGCCCCTCCGGATACAAAATCTGGGGAAAAAGGGTCAGAGACAATTACTGGCCGGCCTATTCAAAAGGGTCAGAGACAATTACTGGCCGGCCTATTCATATTGGTGGCCTCACAGGTGTGTACAACACAAATATGGGGCTTAGGGCTAAAGAAAGTGGCCCGGGAGTGGTCAACATTAGCTTTCTAGTGAGGAAAACGGGCTACGGAGAGCGATGAAGAAATAAAACTGGCTTTTCAGAAAAAATGCTAGCCTCCCACCCTCCTACAAGCTTTCTAATAATGAAAATAAGGTCTCCACCAAAAATGAACCAAAACGGATGCAAAATGGAGGTTCGGGGACCGAAACGCGCGGCCTGGGGCCCCGAAAATGGGCTGTTAAACACCAGAGGTGGCATTCAACCACGAAGTTGGTCTCTCGAGCCACAGTGTCCCCCAAAAGGGAGTAAATAAGATGTGTACTGAAAATCGGAGCAAACGGAGGTGGTTAGGCGGTCCCGAACCGAGGCACACGGCCGTCGGCTCTGAAAAAATCGGAAATCGGTCTCCAAACGGGAAAAATGGCCTACGATCACGAAACGTAGCCTACGGCCATTGAGAGATGATCTACGAGACCTCTCCCTCCCTTTGGGAAGAGAAAATAGAGAAAATAGAGCCTGGTTCGCAAACCGAGGCAAGGCACGAAAGAGTCCGGAAGTCCGGAGGCAAGGCTTGCAGCCGGGACTCTGAAACTTCTGAACGAGCACAATATGCAATGTCACCGAGTGCTCAATCAGTGACGTCTGAGTCTTAAGGTTGGTCAAAAATAGCGTGTCTACAGTATTGTATTGAATGAATTTTTCCTATACAATAGAAAACCTGTATATATATGTTAAGAAAGAGTATCATATTAGAAATCTAACTATGAGAAAGAATATCTTATAAAAAACCTAACTATGACAATACCTAATATATTTAGGAAATCAATACCTAATATATGTAAAAATATATACCATATATACATTAACAGCTAGGTTGATTGATTTTTATTCGATTGCTTAGCTATACTATCTTCAAAATGAGAATCCTAACCAATAATTGTTATTTACTACACACGACTCCTTTTTACTACCTCACACGTTATTGTGTATATACTTCTAATGATTAATTATATAAAGTGTCTAATCCATTCTGTATGAATGTTTTATGAAGCTTCCTCACACAACCTTTCTTTTTTTTTTTTTCAAAAACTATAATTGGATTAGTTTAAAACTCTGCATCTAATACATAATGGTAAATAGTTTTCAAATTTAACCCCTATTCATCAAAACATACAAAAATTTAAATAGAAAATTATAAATACATAATGTTTGGAGTGTTTGAAGGCATAGTATGGAGATGGAATGAGTAATGCTAGAGATTTACATTTTTTATTCATAAATTTACTTAGGAGAATTGGACCCTCAATGATTGTATGCGTAATAAATAAAAAGTTAATACTTATCATGACATATCATTGTGAGAGTAGAATTGTCAAAAAAAAAAAATTAGAGTCTCAAAAATATTGAGGTGGAATATCCAAATATTCTTGGCGTGTACGTCAGGTGGTGGGAGGTGATGCATGGCATGGTCAATGGATGCGTGTTTGGATCAATGTACATATACATATATAATTAACATGATCTTCATTACCTTATGTCAAAAAAATTTAGTATTCATCAAATGTTTTTTTTAATAATTCAAATTATTTATTTTATGAGCTGTGAATTTTAATTTGTCATATACATATTCATAATGACACATGTGTTACGTGTCAATATTACTCGTGTGTCTAATTTTCTCCTATTGCTCAAGCTACAAAAAATAAAAATAAATAAATAAATAATAATAATAATAATAATAATAATAATAATAATAATAATAATAATGAGAAACAGTTATCAAAGAATTGAGACAGTTATTTGATTATGTAAGAGCAATTATATAATTTCAAGTACTCCAACTGACGCATTTACATTATAATATGGTATAGTATATAGATGTAGAGAGACATGAAAAAAAAGAAAAGAAAAGAGAGATGGAAATAGAAAAGGGAAATTAAGAGTTTGGTTTTGGAAGGGACATCATCCAAGCTTGTATGCGTTACGTGTATTTGAGAGAGAGAGTTGAATGGCAGGCTAAGACATTTACTAGTGATGGTGGGGTCGTAAAGCTTCGTGGGTCCGAATGTTTTCCTTGTATTTTATGATACGCCAATTTGCCAAAGCTAAATCCACACTTGAGTTTGAGCCCTAGATATTTTGTTTTAGGGTTCGTAAATAATTGGATTACACAGTCTTTTGTATATTATATTCTCAAATATGTTTTCCCTTTTCTTGATCAACTAATTGAAATAATAATATACTTAAAAGTTTGGGATTGTACATTTTTGCTCACGCGTCCAAAATGGTCCTGGTATGATAACTTGAACAATTTATCTTATAGGTATTTGTATATAATTATTCGTAATATATATATATATATGTATGTATCAAATTAATGTTAGTTCATATGACATCGTCTTTCACTACAACAAAAAAGGTCTATGGTGACGAAAACGCGTGACGAAAAAATATTTCGTCTCCAAATATTCATGTTTTAGTGATGAAAATAAGATTTCGTCTCCAATTGTACTATTTTTAGAGACGAAAATCAAATTTCGTCACCAAATGCTTAAAATCAAACAAAACAATAGGTGACGAAAATTTTATTCGTCTCTAAATTTTATTTTTCGTCACAAAACAATTTCCCGCCCTTGCAAAATTTGGCAGAAGATTAGGTGCCATTTTGGAGACGAAATTTTTCATCGCCATTGTCAAAAATTTTAGAGAGGAAATAATTTCGTCTCCAAATGTATTATTTTTAGAGAGGAAAACCAAATTTCGTCTCTAAATGCGTAAAATCAATAAAAAATAAAATTGAACCATAGATATCTCTTTCTGTCACTCCCTCACCCATATATCTCCATCACACCGTCCGTTCATCTTTATCGCATCGGTCAACCCTCACGTCACCAGCCGGCGCTCTCTCTCTCTCTCTCGCGCGCGCCCTGTTTTCGCCTCACTCTCTCTCCCCTGCTCTCTTCTCGCTTTTATGAGCTCCTTTTTCCCTCTTCTCTCTTCTCACTTTTCCAACCTCCAAGTGGCGTCAAAATTTTAAACTTTGGGTGAGAAAAAAATTTGTCATTAATTATAAAATTATTAGTGAGGAATATATTTTCGTCATCATTAATTTTACATTTTTTAAAAAAAAAAACTTGATTTTAAATATTTTAAGATTATTTGGTGATAAATATATTTCTGTTACTAATAATTTTTAATATTTTGAGACATTTTAGTGAGGAAATTATTTTGTCACTAATTTTGGATGGAAAATTTTGACAAATTGGATTGTAATGAAAAAAAATAGACTACTAATTTTTTCCTCCTTTTTTTTTGTGTGTGTGTGTTTATCAATTTTCCTTTTATATCTCTCTCTCAATACAGCAAATTGCAAATTTGGTAACTAAAAAATTTCATAAAATACCTAGATTTATTTTTTAATGGGAATACTTTCACATTACTATCCAATTGTGATTTATTTTTATTTTTTTTCATATTTTTCTATGTCTTTACATGCATCCAAAATTACAGCGCCAAATTTTTTTTTGATTTAGCGCCTAAATTGAATAATATCAAAATTTCAGTCCAAAAAAACTTTTCATCTCCTTGATTAGAACTTTGTACCCTAATCTATCTATAGTTCCTTCACAAAGCTGTAACAGAGAACCATCGTCAGTTCATACTCCACCGTGAGGACGGTTCATCCACCACCGTGAGTTCATCCTCCATTGTCAGGACGGTTCGTCCTCCACACCGTGAGTTCATCCTGCACCGACATCAAGCGACAGCACCACCGTGAGTTCCAGGTCAGTTTGTTGTCTCTCTCTCTCTTTCTCTACCCCTCTCTCTGTTCAGGTCTCTGGGTTTCTCATTCTCTACCCTCACTCTGTCTTCGGACATGTATGCGTAAATGGAATTCATTGTTAAGTTGAGATTAAAGTCATTCCATTCGTTACTTCTAACATCTCCAAAACTTCTCTGCTTTAAAGGTTCTATGAACAACTTGAATGATTTTAATTTGGGGGAAAAACATAGAAAATAGAATGATTAACATGTTATGTATTCTAATTATGATATTTATATTCTACCCAATACAATCGTTGAAGTGAATGAATTATTGGTGATTCTACACACAGTAAAGTCTCATGCTTCTGATTATGGGTCTACTAGATGTTTGATAAAATGCCACAATGGCTAATTTTTTCTTCATTGTTTTGTTTATTTTTTTATTTTATTTTTGTTGAGCAGCAGGATTGGATAATTATAAAATCTGATTTATCAATTTGTACATGTCAATTGTCCGGTGGATGAATCTCAGTTTCATTCCCTATGCATTTATGCTCTTTAATCCTTGCAGATGTATTCAATACATTGCAGATGTATTCAATTTGTGGGTATTTGATAAATCCTTCCAGATTTAAGGATTTAAGGCAGATTTATTATATATATTTCAAAGAAATCCTTGCAGATTTATTATGTTTCCAAATTCTTTTCATTTCCCTTATACTTTTTAAGCATTTCCAATACACTTCCTTTCCTAACATGAGTGAAACAATACACCTAAACAAAATTTTGATTCTTGAATCAAGGCACTAGGTTGAAATCATTGTGTTGGTGATGAATGTAAATTTAAGACATATGAGAGGAATTTTTCATCTTTCATCCTATTTAATGGGCACACTTCTTTCTTCCACTTTTATGCATATTGAGCGTTGTTATTTGCTCTTCCTTGCTATATTTTTTTGGTATGGGAAGTTTCATTCGTGGTGTTGATAATTAAAGTTGATTTTTTTTGGTTGATTCTTACGTGGTGGTCATCATTAATTTGGTTTTGGTTCTGGTTCACTAGGCAATCAAAGGATGTTGTAAAAGGCATAAAAAAGCGCATTGGAAGCAAGAATCCAAAAGTTCAACTTCTTGCCCTGACAGTAAGTTCCAAACTGACTATGTTTTCGTTTCAGTTATATAAATATTTTTTTAGATTGGCATGTTTTCACTCTGCTTTCCCCTTATGGTGTTATGCACATTTCTGAAAGGTTTCTTTTAACAGTCAAATTTTAATTGCTTTTGAATTCTACTTTTGTCTCTAGAAAGCTTTTACACCTACTTCGTTTAGGTGTTTGTGTATTGCACATGCTAACAATTTGTTGTTGAAAAGTTCTGCCATTGATTTGGTCAAATGGTATTACTGTCTGGTGATGGTAGCATTATTTCATGGCCAATCTAATTAATAGGAACTGCATAAGCTTTTGTTATCTAGCTTTGGAGTCTTTCTTTTACGAAGTCAAAACTGTCCTGTGATGCTAGCATCTTGTTTATCTAGCTGTGTTGCATTGGCTCTTCGCACTGTATCACGATTCAATGTGCATCACATGATATTTGACTTGTAGATGTGCTTTGAATGAGGCTTGCCAAGAGGGCTGTAAATCCTGATTTACTTGTCTGAATGTCGTATATTTTGTTTTGTTTGTCTCGATTCTTGTTTTGAGTCATTTCGAGTGTTACTCAATGTGTTTAGGTTGTTTACCTTTTGTTTTCCGTTGTTGAGTCATTTTGACTGTGGTTAGTTGTAGGCTTGATACCCAGTTAAGAACTCCTCTCAATTTCAAAAAATCGTTTTGTGCTCAAAGTGCTGTGCCATTCTCCACATTTGTGCAAAACAAGATTTGTTCTTTCATAAAACCGCAGGGTTCAACTGAGGTCATATGAGAACAGTATAACCAGGACCTATCTGAAGCTACATAGGTTTGAGACTGCAAAGCAAAAGAAAAGAGGGAAAATGTCGAGCATCTGAGTGTGTTTCAACTTCTTTAAGTTCCGTCATTGCATTCCGTACGTTTAGAATGAGTTGTAAACCGAATACTGTGTTATGAACTGCGTGTATAGATTGAGCAGTGTTCTATGTTATAAGCTATGTGTTCAAAATAAACCGAATATTGTGTTATGAGATGTGTGTTCAGAGTGAGCAGTGTGTTGTACGAGCTGTGTGTCAAATAAACCGAGTACTGTGTTATGGGCTGTGTGTTCAGAATGAGCAGTCTGTTGTATGAGTTGTGTGTTCAGAGTGAGCAGTATGCTGTACGAGGTATGTGCTAAATAAACCGAATGTTGTGTTATGAGCTGTGTGTTCAGAGTGAGCAGTGTGCTGTACGAGCTGTGTGGCAAATAAACCGAGTACTGTGTTATGGGCTGTGTGTTCAGAATGAGCAGTGTGCTGTATGAGTTGTATGTTCAAAGTGAGTAGAGTACTGTGTTATGAGTTGTATGGTCAGAATGTGCAGTGTCTTGTATGATCCGTGTGTTCAAAAAGAACAGAGTGCTATATTACGAGCTGTGCGTTCAGAGTGAGCAGTTTGCTGTACAAGCTGTGTGTTCAAAGTAAACCGAATACTGTATTGATAGTTTTAATGCCAGAATGGCAATCAGAAGTGCTCTCCTTGAGTATCATTCCTCGCCAGAGTTATCTTGGCTGTGTTTGCAATGAGTTCCTAGGAGACCAACTACGATGGTGGAAACCAGAGTTCGAATGGCTGATGCCTAGAACACAAAGGTTTGGAATTTCCGAGACTAAAGTCTGGTTTAAATACCCAGGGGTGTATCCTCGGCTTGAAATCTGTATGGCAGCCCCATAGATTGAGATAGCATCTGTATGCGCCTCAATTCTGGATACTGATCCAACCTAGTCTGTCACCCTGTTGGAGAATAGGGAAAGCTGCGACCATAGTCAGGGAGAAAAGTAGTACCTGTGGTTCAACCAAGAAGGAGCGAAAGATCCCCAGCA
>NW_021026457.1:1142307-1169435 GCF_004153795.1 Camellia sinensis
AGCACAAGGGGAGATCCCCGTCGGAGAAGAGTGGTTCACCGCCACTCACCCCATGAGGTGTTTTCTAAAGCGCCACTTTGTTTGTTTATTGCATTCCCTAAACATCATGCTCTACATTGCTTGTAACATGTATCATATCATCACGCTTATTGTATTTATTTGCATCTTGTGCTATCTTGAGTCTTTTATCCTTTTACGCTGAGCAGCGTTTAGGATCGTTGTTCCCCGGTACTTTCTCAAGACGCGTGAAGCGCGGCCCTGGGTGTGTTTTGTCTCAGGATGCATCGAGCACGCACCTGGACGGATTGTTTTCGGGCCTCTTCTCAAGATTTTGGGCCTCTTCTCACAATTTTGGCGTGCTTTGAGTGTCCCTTTCCTGACACGATTTTCAGCGTGCTTGGAATTTGTTTACCTCTTCTCATGATTTCAGCGTGGTTAGAGTTTGCTCCCTTCCTCACACGATTTCAGCGTGTTTGGAACTTGTTTTCCTCTTCTCACGATTTCAGCGTGGTTAGAGTGTGCCCTTCCTCACATGATTTCAGCGTGTTTGGAACTTCCTTTTCCTCTTCTCACGATTTCAGCGTGGTTAGAGTTTGTTCCTTCCTCACACGATTTTAGCATGTTTGGAATTTGCCTCACCTCTTCTCACGATTTCAGCGTGGTTAGAGTTTGTTCCTTCCTCACACGATTTTCAGTGTGTTTCGAATTTATCTCAGGACGCGTAAAGCGCGGCCCTGGGCGGGTTGTATCTCAGGGCGCGTAAAGTGCAAGCCCGAGCAGTTTTTCACCTCTTCTCACGATTTCAGTGTGGTTAGAGTTTGTTCCTTCCTCACACGATTTCAGCGTGTTTGGAATTTGTTTACCTCTTCTCACGATTTCAGCGTGATTAGAGTTTGTTCCTTCCTCACACGATTTTCAGCGTGTTTGGAATTTATCTCAGGTTGCGTCGAGCACACTCCTGATTGGTTGTTTTGAACCTCTTCTCACGATTTCAGCGTGGTTTGAGTGTCCCCTTCCTCACATGATTCCAGCATGTTTGGAATATGTCGCCCTTGCATCTACGGTACTTTTTGTTTAGCACATCGCACTATTTTATGCAGTTTACACTCGCGCTTTCTTGCGCATCGCACGGTTTTGTGCAGTTTACACTCGCGCTTTCTTGTGCATCGCACTATTTTGTGCAGTTTACACTTGCGCTTTCTTGCGCACCGCACTGTTTTGTGTAGTTTATACTCGTGCATTCTTGTGCATCACACTATCCGGTGCATTTCATTACATGTTCTCACCTTGCATAGAAAATGCTTGTAGCATTTGTTAGTGCATTGCATCGCGCCATCTTCCGCACCTTACCTGCACTTGTTGGTGCATTGCATTGTTCGCACTTTTGTGTGCATCTTACCTGCACTTGTTAGTGCATTGCATTGTTCACACTGTCGTGTGCACCTTACTTGCACTCGTTAGTGCATTGCATCGCACTGTTTTAGTGCATTCACTCTCCACTCGCACTATCTTGTGCACTCTCCTGTGAGACACATTGAGAATTGCTTAATTTTCTTACATCATTTTTGTTGAAATGTGTAGAACTGTTCTTTTTTATACGCTTGCTTAAACTGTTGTATTTATTTTTCATAAATGCTTCAGTACAACTTTCTTTGCATGATCATAAGTTATGTTCGGCATTGTGCATGACATTTGCATCTTGCACCTGCCTGAGGGCGCATATCTTTGTTATCTTGTATGCTTGTCTAAGTTTTCGGCCTTGTCAAAAATGGGTCGTCTCTGGGTTTTGACATTCACTCCCGTCATCTTATGACTTTCGAGTTCTGTCAAAGAGGGGCAACTGTAGACACCCCATTTTTGACCGTCCTCAAGACTTGGACGTCATCATTTGAACACTTGATGATCATCCATGCTCGTGTTCGTTTTGAGTTCCCGAAGGTCTCGGCTACGCGCCTTGCCTTAGGATCTCTCAACTTGTTTGTTTTGTGTTTGGTTGTGGACCAAGGACTTGTGTTTTTCTTATGAGGCAAGAGGGTGCCTTGTTGTCCATCCCTACAACCCATCGGCTAAGGCCTTGTGCCATCGGCCTTGTTTTCTTGTTATCGGCCATATGTGTTGGCCGATCGGCACTCTTTTTGGTCGGTCGGCCATATTTCTTGGCCGAGACCTTTCCACCTGCTTTTACAGATATTTTTCTGCCAGCTGTGACAGCTGGTGAGCACAATTCTCATCCTCCATACACGTGTATGAAGGGATTGTATCAAGACTCAAGCTTGTTCAACAAGCTTGAGAATTGAAATTCTATAAGAAGGGAGGCCCCTCTCCCTTTCCAGAGGTTCTGAGAAATTGATATACAAGTTCTATATCTCTCTCTCTTTCTATATTTTACCTCTCTCTCTCTTCATTTACCCTTGTTTGTACTCAAAAGTGTAAAATCTTCACACTACTGCACACAAACACCTACTAGAACACCATCCTTTGGTTGCTGAGGTCCTTAGGAGTTGGTTTTAGAGTTTTTGGAGTGGTTTAAGCTTAGAAAAGGTGCTGGAGTTGTGTTCTTGAAGGTGTTCTTCAAGGGTGAGTTAACTACCTTTTAATCCCTTGTTTTGGCTTAAGCTTTTGGACCCTTTTTCATGCTGTTTTAAGAATAACTTCCTACTATAAAAAGTTCTAATTTTTGGTCCTTAAAATATTTGTTTAAGGTCACTTTTGTGTTGGGGGTTGTCTACCCCCTCTTAGGCCTTGTTTGGCCTTGCTTTTATGCCTTCTTTTTCAGCCTTTGGGACCACCTTGTTTTAATCTTCTCACCACTGAAACTCAGAGGAATTTCAGTGGTGGAAGTGGTGTTTTGAGGTCCCAAATAGGAGAGGGTCATCCCCTCTCCTTATGTCTTCAATACTTGTTTCATTAGCCTCATGTGTGAGCATGTTTGTTAAGCTTATGTTGGCAATATCTTAGCTTGTATTTGGGGTTATTTTGCTGTGGCATGCTACTGTTTTTACTTGGTTTTGTTACTCCATACATGCCTAATACACTTGTAGTGTAAATCACACAAACTAGTCTTGTATGCTTCATGAAGTAGCATGTCATTCTAGCTTGTTTTGTGTCCATTTCAGCATGCTTTTGGTGATATTTTTCCATGTCATACCTCTGTTAGGGTTTGGTTTGGTCACCCTTTGCATGCTCTATGCACTTGTAGTGCAATTCCATGAAATCGCCTCACATGCATCATGCTTTAACATATCATTCTAGCATGCTTTTGGCTCAACTCAAAGGAGCTTTTAGCCTTGTTTTACCATGCTTAAGCTCTGATTTGTGTTGTCTTGATCACATATGCCATGTTTTGTATAGTCGTGGTTCAATCAAGCTTGTTAGCTTTGGGTGTCCAAGTCACTAGCATGCATTGCTTAGACTATTCTCATGATTTGGCATCATCGCATATATGATTTCAATCCACGTAGTGTGGTCTTGCACTCACATTTGTCAACTTTTCCATGCATTGGGAGGTTTGTGTTTTATGCCTTAAGAGTGGGCCTTTGTGCATGCCATCATGCTTAGGTCTTCGGGCTGCCATTTCAGTGGATTTTGGGGCTTATTTTGACATGCCATAACTCTGATTTTTATTGGTTAAGTCATGCCATGTTCGGTTGTATTAGGTATAGTGTAATACTCCTTTGTTGGCCTTACTTGCATCATGCCTTATGCCTTTCATGTTGACTTGTTTTGGCTTTGGTCCATGCATGTTTTTGACTCACTTTTGTATGTTTTAGGACTGTTTTGGTTTGCTTAGGACATTTGCTTCATGTTTTGCATAGCCTTAGTGCAAGTGCCTTTGCTAACCTTGAGCTTCGAGCCACTTGATATGCTATACTTGCTTTGTTTGGTTGATTTGGCATCATTCCTAACATCATTTTAGAGCATGTAGTGTTGTCACACTTGCATGCTTTTTTCTCTTTAAGTGCTCTTGAGAGTTGTCCTCTTTATGCCTTAATTCTTGGACCAATATGTGTGCATGTTTGTTTTGCATTTTGGTGCCTTAGTTTTGGTGTTTTCGCCACTGATTTGGGCAAGGCTGAGGTCTGTCCATTTTGGTTTAAGTCCATCTTTTGCATGTTGTTGCATGCTTGTTCCATTTTGCATGTTGTTGCATGTTTGGTAAATTGCATGTTGTTGCATGCTAGTTGCATTGCATAACATTGTTGCATACTTGTTGCATGTCATGTTGTTTGCATGTTTAGGTTGCATTGCATTTGGCATGCATTGCATTGTGTTTGGTTTGGGTGTCAAACCAAACACGAGGAACGAGGGACGTTTCATACTTCAAGTGATGAAACGTGCCTTAATCCTCGGTCGCCGACCCTCTTGAGCATGCATGATAGAGGTTAAGGCATTTAGGTGTTTTTGTGCATTTCATTCACATTGAATTGTGCGACTCGGCCTCTTTGGCTATCATACATCGAAATGTGTGATTGATGGCTCGAGAGCCGAGCACTACACTCCTTTGAGTTCCAAACATGATAAGGGGTGTAGTTGCACAACATTTTCTTGCAAATGTATTGTCATGCCTCTGTTTGTACTCTGTTGCAGCAAAAGGAGCAGTTTGCAGGAAGAGATGGCCGATCGACTATCTGGTGTGCCGATCGGCTAACAATATGTGGCCGATAGCCTCAAAAATGGTCGATGACCTTCATTTCTTGGCCGATGGCCTTACCTCTTGGTCGATGACCTCTCAGAATGTCTATGAGGTGGATCGGAAGTGTTTCAGAAGTTGGCACAGTTTTCAGAAGTCTAAAACAGTGCAAACAAAGGCAACATAAGGCATGGCAACGAATTTCCGAGCGAAGCCAACCGAGCATGCATCATTCATCATTCTGGGGCAGAGCTATGGCAGCTTGTTTTAGCTTCTTCCTTTTCTTACTTAGTTGGTTTTGTAACTTAATTAATTTGTTTAATTAGTTAAGGGTTTTGTAATAATTAATTAGCGAGGCTAGTTAGTTAATTCGTTGGTTTGTATTATTTATTCGGACACTCCGTCGAGAAGGCGAATTTTGTAATAAGTGTGCGTGAGTGTGTGAATGTCTTCCAACCCCACGTCTTTCTCCCTTTTACTTAACCGCTTACGATGGTTAGTTCTAGGTCATATTTCGATTAGCATACCTTATGCTTGCATGTGTGCATCCATTCATCAGTTTTGCACGCACCGGGCTCGGCACATCATACTAACTGCATTGTATTTCAATACATTTACTTGAATACGTGTTCAACATCATGTTATCAAGTTGCATTTCACATGACATCTTAGAATAGCCGAGCCTATCTGAGTTGCAATTTTACATGTGTTGCATTAGCCATCTTAACATGAACTAGGATCATGCATGATTTCTAACTAGTTCTTTGTTTTGGCTTAGAGTACACTGTGAGTGTTTACGCTTTAGCATACTGCATGTGTGTTATTGATTGCCATGAAAGCATGCTTGCCATGAGGCTAACAGCTTATTTGATATAACTGCTTGAATGCCTGTGGGTGAAGGTTGGATTGCTTGAATTGGAACATTTCATCAAATCCCTGATTTAGCCTACTTGCGAGTAGCACCTTCAAACCATTTTCAAACAAACATGAGATGTTTTGTTCCAACTTAGGCGATCTAGTCTATACTTGTGTGTTGTGCACATCACATAGTAATTCTAGGCTAATAACCGGAATAAGAACGCATGTGTTTTCAAAAACAAAATATCATGTTTGTAAATGCCGAACCTTTGACCGGGCGAGCGAGAGTGCTCATTGCATGACCTGCCCCTCTCGTACCCAAGTTATCAAGCCGAGGCAACTTTGGTGATAACGGGCACATGGCCTTAGGCATGAGTCAGGGTTTCCTAAATTTCCCCCAAAATAAAATATTTAGGTGGCGACTCTGTATCTGGCAAAGCAGTCCATGTTTGGCACTTCTTTATAAAAATCAGTTTTCCAAAACGATTTGCCGAATTTGGACTCTTTGGTGATTTATCGGTCTTACATCGCACATTGTAAGATTAGATTCAGAACCGTGACATTGAGTCCGAACTGTAGTAAGCTAATGAACAAACCAGATTTCGTGCCATGTTCGCGTGCGGAGCTCGGGACGTTTGGGCACGTCTACAGGCTACCATATAGATTTCAAGCCAAGGATACACTCCTGGGTATTTAAACCAGACTTTAGTCTCAAAAATTCCAAACCTTTGCGTTCTAGGCATCGGCCATTCGAACTCTAGTTTTCACCGTCTCAGTTAATCTCCTAGGAACTCACTACAAACACTGGCAGGTGGCTATACCAGACCACCGGAAGTTGTTCGGGTACGACAAACACCAAAGGAATTGCACCTCCAGAGGATTTAAGGTCTCCTAGACCAGAGAGTGCACAAGACAATGCGATGCAGAGTGAATGCACAAAACAGATATGAATGGACAAGACAGTGCAATGCGCAAAACAACGCGATTGAATTGCAATGCACAAGACAGTGCGAATGATACAAAAATACAATGTGCACAAGACAGTGCGAGTGAGGGTGAATGCACAAAATAATGCTATACAGGTGTGCACAAGACAGTGCGATATGTGTTAAATGCACAAAATAGTACGATGCAAGTATGCACAAGACAGTGCGATATAGGGTGCACAAGACAGTGCGAATGAAAGTGAAATGCATAAGACAATGCGATGCGGGCTGCACAAGACAATGCGATTGAATTACAATGCACAAGACAGTGCGATGCAAGGTGCACAAAACAGTGAGATGCGCAAGAAAGCGTGAGTGTAAATTCAAATGCACAAGAAAGTGCGATGGGCAAGAAAGCATGAGTGTAAACTGCACAAAAAAGGGCAATGCGTAAGAAAGCGCGAGTGTAAACTACACAAGATAGTGCGATGCTTAAGAAAGCGTGAGTGTAAACTGCACAAAAAAGTGGGATGCGCAAGAAAGAGCGAGTGCAAACTGCACAAAAAAGTGTGATGCGCAAGAAAGCGCGAGTGTAAATGCAGGATTTTAAGGTCTCCTTGACCAGGAGGGTGCACAAGAGAGTGCGAATGTGATACAAAGTGTAAGTGCACGAGATAGTGTAAGTGCACGAGACAGTGCAAGTGGCACACAACCACAAAGTGCACAAGACAGTGCGAGTGGCACACAACCACAAAGTGCGCAAGACAGTGCGAGTGGCACACAACCACAAAGTGCACAAGACAGTGCGAATGAGAACGAATGCACAAGATGGTGCGATGCGCAAGAAAGCGCGAGTGTAAACTGCACAAGAAAGTGCGATGTGCAAGAAAGCGTGAGTGTAAATGTCGGAGGGCGGTATAAACATCGGAGCATGCCCCAATGTTTCTAACCAAAACAGGGTGGTATAAGCATCGGAAAACGTTCCAAATACTTCTGATCGGGGGGAAGGTATAAACATCGGAGCATGGCCCAATGCTTCTAACCAAAGCAAGGTGGTATAAACACTGGAAGTACCCGAATGTTTCTAACTAGGGCAAGGTGGTATAAACACCGGGCGTACTCGAATGTTTCTAATCGAAGCAAAGTGGCAAGAGAGAGGAATGGTTTTACCCGGAATACCTCTAAATGAACTGTACATACAATATCGTGTATGTAAAGAAAGACACTTAACAAGTGTGATATAGTATGAGTACATATTTCATGCAAGAAAAACAACCAAGATATAAAGACAACGGCACATTCTATGCGAGAATGAAAGCATGTTCTATGCATGAAACATAAGCATATTCTATGAATGAATCATAACGATGCGCGACACGCATGCAACAGAAGTGTATATAAAAGTGCACATTCTATGCAATAGAAGGGAGGCAAATATGTACTTCGGTGCCTTCGATTTACCTCTCGGAGGACTTTGCAACATGCTCAGCTCAAAAAGGACACACCCTATTCATATTGGCGAGGGGTAACATCTGCATGTGAAAACCACGGGTGCTGCTTGGACTGCCATTCTGACTTGAAGCAGGCTTAAACTTGGGGTCGAGGTACACTCATACTCCAGAGAAAGGCGAGGCCTGAGAAGGTGCACCTGGAATGCAGTCTTGGAGCTTGCCGAAGTTGAAACACGCTAAGATGCTCCAAATTTTCCCTCTTTTCTTTTGCTTTGCAGTCCGGAACCTATATAGCTTTAGATAGGTCCTAGTTTGATTGTTCACACAATGACCTGGGTTGAACCCCGCAGTTTATGAAAGAAGGAATTATGTTTTGCACATATGTGGACAACGGCACAGCACTCTGAGCACAAAACAATTTATTTTGAAATTGAAATGAGAAATGAGTTCTCGACCGAGTATTGAGTCTACAATTGACCAAAGTCAAAGCGACTCAACAAAGGAAAACAAAGGTAAAACAACCTAAACACATCTAGTAACACTCGAAACGACTCAAAACAAGAATCGAGACAAACAAAAACAACAAACACAACATTTGGACATTTTGCTATCCATCGGTGGGAGACCTCTCAATCCACGAGGAGCCTGTTTCTCCGGATATTGTTTTCCACCCTTTCTCATTTGTGATTCTCGTATCACTCTTGCACTCAATCTCTTTTTCTCTTAAAAAGCCCTTTCCTCACTTTTTCTCTCAGTGCACATCTCTCTATTCTTCAATCTCTCTTTTTTTTTTATCGCTCCCCTGGGTGGTTGATGGATAAACGGAAAGTTATGGACTCTTGCCCCTAATATTCTACTAGATTCTCATTCTTTTGCTCACAACTAGTGAGCTCTCCCACAGAGGGGTTACGCTACGACTGGATGTGCGGCATATCTGCAACTATCATCGGTTGATGACGCCCATGGCCTAACTTGACCGAGATGAACTACAACATGCCTTACCGGCCAAGTATTCAATTGATTGGTTCCACACATTGCGTTTTCTACGTCTCCATTCCGGGTCAGACGCCAATTTGAGCGTGATCATCCCAGTTCGTGCTTCGCACTTGGCTTGATACCTCGCTTCTTGGAGGATGAGAGAGCTTTTGGCCCTTTGCTATTAGCTTCAGTTGTGCCCTTTTCTAGCAAGTACGGTGCCCTTTCTGGCAAGTATGTTGACAACGGGGAAAAGACAGAAAACCTGACTCAACTGTGCCCCTAGTTCATCATTTTGACCATTTTTTGTTTTTTTGGCTTTCTACTAAAATAATTTTGACCAACATGAGAGTTAGATTAACATACTTGTTCGATTTTCTGATTTGAAATCATTCAAGTCAGGTTGTGAGCAGTAAAAATTTTCCTTCTTTGGATCCAAGAAATGGTCTAATTTTGAAAAAAAAAGGAATAATTTTCAAGAGAATTAGTCAGCCTCATTAAAAATCCTCAAAAACTATTTTTGCAAATGGTCACTGCTCGACCAACATGGAATTAACTCTTGAGATGCACAACCTCAGATATGAACTTGAATTGTCTTGTAGCTGAATCTTCTAACGGAATAAGGCATTTTGAATTTGAACGAAGAAAAGCCAATTTGCACATGGATAAGATAGCCGCGTTTGAACAAGGATAAACCAATCAACATGGATGAGCCAACCAGGCTAAAATTGATTGGGGTCGGACTTCATGAAGTTGCCTACGTATCCAAAAGATGGGAATTAGGTCGTATGTAGTTTTGGGTTAAGGTTCACTCGGGTGTTGGCACTCTCCTTTTGTTCTCTAACTTTTGCCAAGGCCGCCCTTTCGGGTTTTCAACCTTGCGAGCTCTTTTTTTTTTTTCTTCTCATTTTTTTTTCTCTTCATTTTTTTTCTTTTCTTCTTTTCATTTTCTTCATTTTTTCCTTTTTTGTTCATTTTCTTCTTTTTCTCTGCTGTAACTTTTGCCTGGGTCGCCCTTCCGGGTTTTCAGCCCAGCGAGCCTCTCAAGGATAAAATAGGTTTAACTTGTCCAGGTTGATCGATTTTGAGATCTCAAAGCCATCTGAATCCAGGAGAATGACTGTTGTTGCTAACTAAATAGTCTTGATGATGTAGGAGTCCATCCAATCGGGTCTGAATTTGCCTCTAGTGTTATGGATAGGAACTCGATTGTCCTTCAACAATAAATTTTCTTCTTCTAGCTGCTGGAATTTGACTTTCTTGCCAGTCTTCATTGGCTGGCGAAATGACCCATCTTTGACTCTTTGAGCACATCTGACATTTTTTCTGTTAGTCCAAGGGCTACTTCTGATCTACCTTTGCAAGCTTCCTTCGATGACATCTTCCCTTCCTGATCTGACTTTCTTGCCCCTAGTTCGAGGGTTGCCTTTGATCCGGCCATACAAGCCTTATGTTCTGGTTGATCATTTGAACATTTTATATCAAAGTTCAAGATTTGAAAGCAAAAGGGGTCGAGTCTTGAGGCTGAGAGTGATCCTATGCTGCACAATCCCGAGAGCGATTCCACGTATGTCTTCGCAGGACCACACAAAACATTTTTTGAAATGTTTTAAGAAAACGACTAGTCACTCGCGCTGAAGACAATGTAGAACCAATCTGGATCAAGCCAGGATCCTTCTCAGTACTCACATTAACAAACATGATCTCATTCATTAAGGGCTTAGCATGCCTCTCTTTCTCTCAATTGATCAAATTTTTTCAAATCCCGAGGAATTCTTTCACCATAACGTTCGAAAAGTTTTGAAAACTTAGGTCAATGCAATGATTTCAAGGCACAGAAAAGTAGGTGAAAAGCACTGTCGTTTCATTCAGATCTTCTGGTGCAACTGGCTCAATGGTAGAAACAGACTCAAAAGAAAGAGTGGCAAGACAAACGCAAAACAAGATAGTGATGCACGAGGTAACACCCTCGAAATCACCCAACTCTAACACAACAGGACTGACTCGATACAACAAGACAGACTTGACAGACTCAGTAAAAAAAGACTGACTCAATACAACATAACAAGACTGACCCAATACCCAAGTCAGAAAATAAAGTAAACAGCATTTGGACATTGCTCAAAATAGTGCATGCCATCACCAAATCTGGAGTAAACTGAGCGCCATCAGCTGGTGGTTCATCCCCCGATCACATAGTCATATTATCCTCCAAGTTCACTGATCCAGTGCCGATAGACTTTGCAGAGCCTAGAGCGATGATGACCCCTTTGTTAATCAGATCTTGTATTTTTTGGCAAAAACGAAAACAACTATCAGTGTCACGACCGGTTTATTGATGGAAGGCACAGTACTTGGCAGCATCATGCTTAGCTAGAAGGGGATTCGCGAGAGGCCGAGGTTTGAGCGGTTTGAGATACCTTTTTTCCATCAGTACCTTTAATCCACAGGTTAGGCTCATATGGAGTTGGGTGAAGGTTCGTTTGGGGGAAGAGGAAGCACTAGGTTTAGAAACATTGGCAAATGTAGTAGCAGGTGTTGGTCGGTGTTGATGTCCCCGAACGCCCCGGGAGGATGAGTCCCCCGTTCTGTTCGTATTGGGCTCACTGCAAGTTCGGACTCTCAAATTGTCACGGTTCTAAATCTGAACCAAAGAGTCCAAATCCGGCAAATCGTTTTGAGGAAACAGATTTTTTTGAAAGAAGTGCCAAACATGGACTGCTTTGCCAGATACAGAGTCGCCACCTAAATATTTTATTTTTGGGAAATTTAGGAAACCGTGACTCGTTGCCTAAGGCCACGTGTCCGTCATCACCAAAGTTGCCTCAGCTCGGGAACTTGGGTACGATTGGGGAAGGTCACTTCGTGAGCACCCCCGCTCGCCCGATCAAAGATCGGCCTCTACTAACCATGATATCCAGTTTTGAAAACTTTATGCGTTCTTATTCCGGTTATTAGCCTAGATTTACTATGTGATGTGCACAGCATACAAGTATAGATTGGATCGTCTGAATTGGAACAAAACATTTCATGTTTGTTTATTTGAAAGTGGTTTGATGGTGCTACCCACAAGTAGGCTAAGACGTGAATTTGCCACCCTCGTGTGGGCTTAGAAAAACATGATTTTGCCACTACCTAGTGGGCTTAAAACTCACAGTCAATGCATTTATTCCAATTCAAATAATCCAACCTTCACCCATAGGCATTCAGGCAGTTATATCACATAAGCATATAGCCTCATGGTAAGCATGCTATCATGGCAGTCACTCACACGCATGCAAGGATGCTAAAGCATAAAAACTCACCGAGTACTCCAAGACAAAACAGAAGCTAATTAGAAATCCATGCATGATCCTAACTATGCAGAAATGCCTAATGCAACACATGCAAAATGCAACTATAATAGGCTCGGCTATTCTAAACATGGCATATGAAATGCTACAACTAACATGTATTCAACTTGGAATTGAAAATACAGTGCAGTTAGTATGGTGCGCCGAGCCTGGTGCGTGCAATACAGATGAATCAATGCAAACATGCTATCATACTATATGCTAATTGAAATATGCCCTAATCTAACCATCATAAGCTGGTAAATAAAAGGGAGAAAGACGTGGGGTTGGAAGACATACATCACACGCACGCACACTTATTACAACATTGCCCTCGCTCAGAGGGTCCGAATAAATAATACATCCCAAATAAATAGTACAGTCCGAATAAATACAAAATCCTAATTAATTAACAAATTAAACTAGGAAAGTAGTAAACTAGCATGCAAGCTAGGGACTGCCTCGACTCTGCTCTGGATGATGAATGATGCATGTTTGGGTTGCTTGGCACAGAAATCCATCGCGATGCCCCAATTAGCCTCTGTTTGCAATTGATGCTGGAATGCTGTGCAAGGCTTTTGAAAGCTGCTGATTTCTGATTTGCTGCAACAGAGAGCAGGAAAGGGGCATGGCAATGTATTTTCACATATGTATGCTTGACTACTCTTCAGGGAGTGTAGTCCTCGATCCTCGTGCCACCAATCACGCATATCGATGCATTATGGCTGAGGAGTCGATTTGCACGACTTAATATGAAATGAATGCACACATAAACACAACAAGACCGAGACTCCATCATGGATAATCCGGAGTGTCGGTGACTGGGAATTGAGACACGTTCCATCACTCGAAGTACGAAACGTCCCTCGTTTCCCGTGCTCGGGCTAACTCCTATCCCAAACACAATGCAATATGCATGACATGCATGCATGCAATTCTAACATGCAACCTAGCATACACAATGCTATGAAATGGCATACACAATGCGCGATGTAACATGGCATACGCGATGCTCTAACATACAACCTAGCATACGCAATGCTATGAATTGAAATGGCATACACAATGCATAATGGACTTACACCAACATGAATGGACCTCAGCCACACTCACATTAGCGGCCATTAGGTGAAAATGAGATTTTCGAAATGCGTGCACGCATGCACGCAAACTGAGGACCAAACCTAAGGCATAACATGTAACTCTAACAAGGCATGGAAAGGGATGCAAGATGGCATGCAAACTCACAAATTCCAGCACTGAAATATGATGCTAAACAGCCCCAAAACAAGGAAAAATGGCACCCGATGCATGAGATGAACCCCGAAACTCGAAACTAGGCACATGGAATGACTTATAGCTATACAAAGCATGCATTATTTGATCATGAAGCATGAAGACAGAGCCAAGGAAGTCCAAAAACATGGACATTTTCAGTTCAAAGCTTGGCCAAAAGATGCTAGCAAGATGGACTAAAATAGCATGCAATTTTGACTAGCAAACATGGTTTACATGGCAAGTATAGGATGCACATGGAATCTCACCAAACCAGCAAAAATCAATGAATAAAACATGTGAAAATAGGCCCAAATAACCACTGATATGCAACCATGGCATGCAAAAATGATGAGTTACTTTAGAGGGCCATGCAAGGAGTCATTAAGCACATGCAAGATAGACATTTTTCATGGCATAAAAAACTATGAAAATAAAATATGGTAGTCCCAAAACTCACCAAATTGACCCTATAAAGTGACTCCAAAGCAGGCAAGATAGGGTCTCTTTGGAAGGCCAAAATGACCACCAAACAAGTCAAGGTGAGAGGGGGTCACCCCCCTCTGATTTGGAAGCTCAAAATAGTGTCATAGCCACTAAAAATCCACTGGATTTCAGTGGCTAGAAGGCTAAACAAATCATGCAACAAGGGCTTAGGTGTAAGGCTCAAAATAGGAGACAATCAAGCATACAAGGAAGCATATGACCTAAAAAAAAAATGGAACCTTAAACAAACTTGAAGATGAGATTAAAACAAGATATTTTTCAGTTTATGAAAACTCTCAAAAACAAACACAAGTAGGGCTAATCTATCATGCAAAAATGGCCCTAAAAGAGAGAATAGAGACAAGGGACAACAGCTGGCCTCAAAAAGTGAAGAGCCCTTCAACAAAGTTGAAGATGGGCTCAAAACAAGGCACTTTACAGTTTATTTCAAGATTCAAAAATAATCACAAGTAGGCCTAAAATATCATGCAAGAAAAAGGCCTAAAAGAGGGATAAAAGGCCTAAAAGAGGGATAAAGAGACAAGTGATATCCGCTGGCCTCAAAAGGAGGAGAGCCCTTCAACAAATTTGAAGAGGGGCTCAAAACAAGACATTTCACAGTTTATGACCAAGTCCGAAATAACTCACAAATAAGCCTAAAATATCATGCAAAAATAGGCCTAAAAGAGAGTTTAAACACAAAGGGTAAGGAGGAGACCTCGAACAGAGAAAGACCCTTAATCAAACATGGACATGAGCACAAAATATGACTATTTATTGTTCGGGTTGGAGCCCAAAAATTCTTGAAAGCAAGGCTTATAAATGAAGCAAGAAAATACTAGTTTAGGGGAAAAGTGTGCTTACCCTTGAAGAGCAATGAACCAGCAGCCTTTGGACCAAGAAGAGAAGCTCCTAGCCTCTAGAAATTAGCTTCAAAATGCTGGAATGGAGTGTGGATGTGTGGAGCTATGGGTTGGTGTGTAAATGGTGCAAGGCTTTTAAGGTTTTGAGGCTTGGAAGTGAGGGAGAGGGAAGGGTGTATATATGAATCCCAGCTGGTTTTTCTAACCCTTAGAAATGAGTCTTAAGGGTGTATTATATAGAGGGAGAGAGGCCAAGGAAAGGGGGGGGGAAATGAATTCAAATTTCCCCTCCAAAAGGGCAGACCCTCGGGCAGAGGTTTTGTGCAAAACAGCTGGCACAGCTGTAATGTACCAGGAGAGAGAAGAATGGTCGGCCAGGTAGAAGAGGTTCAAGTGGCCAGCCGGCCACCCCCCATGGCCAGCCAGCCAGGGGTCAAAAGGGTCAATGAAGATTGATGGTCGGCCACCTCAAAAGGTGGCCTCCCATGTGTGCTCAACACAACTATGTGGTCAAAACCCAGAAAATGTGAACCAGGAGAGAGAAAAGCCAACTTTTTGAGGGGTTCAAAAGGGTAAAGGACAATTACTGGCCAGCCTATACATATTGGTGGCCTCCCAGGTGTGTACAACACAAATATGGGGTTTAGGGCTAAAGAAAGTGGCCCCGGGGTAGTCAACATTAGCTTTTTAGTGAGGAAAACGGGCGACGGAGAGCGATGAAGAAATAAAGATGGCTTTTCAGAACAATTTCTGGCCTCCCACCCTCCCACAAGCTTCCTAACAATGAAAATAAGGTCTCCACCAAAAATGAATCAAAACGGATGCAAAACGAAGGTTCGGGGACCGAAACGCGCGGCCCGGGGCTCTGAAAATGGGCTGTTAAGCACCGGAGGTGGCATTTGACCATGAATTTGGTCTCTCGGGCCACAGTGTTCCTCAAAAGGGAGGAAATAAGGTGTATACCAAAAATCAGAGCAAACGGAGGTGGTTAGGCAGTCCCGAACCGAGGCACACGGCCGTCGGCTCTAAAAAATCGGAAACCGGGCTCCAAATGGGAAATATGGCCTACAACCACGAAACGTAGCCTAAGGCCACTGAGAGATGATCTACGAGACCTCTCCCTTCCTTCGGGAAGTGAAAACAGAGAAAACAGAGCCTGGTTCACAAACCGAGGCATGGCACGAAAGATTCCGGAAGTCTGGAGACAAGGCTTGCAGTTGGGACTCTGAAACTTCTGAACAAGCACGATATGCAATATCACCGAGCACTCAACTAGTGACGTCTGAGTCTTAAGGTCGGTCAAAATGGGGTGCCTACAGTCGGGTATCCATAGGCTTGGAACCAGAATTAGGATGGGTATTTCTGGTAAAGCATCCATTTCCATTGTTTGCCCCCTGATTCAGAATGCTCTCATCTTGAGCGATAAAAGTGTACTCCATAGTTTTTGCAACAACTGTAAGCACTTTCTGTCTGTTCATCCCTTTGTCCTTCAATGCCTTGATAGCCCACCGAAGTTGTGCATAAGGATCAATACTTGTCCCAGTTTTGTTCCTACCACTTGCTTCAGCTTGGCCAAGGGATTGGGTCACTATATCAGAGTGGAGCCTGGTTATTGTCGACATGTCATTGCCCAAATCTGAGATGCCTTCAGGTTGGCCCTTTTCAATTGCAGCTCGCCCTAAGATTGAGGAGCCTTTTGGATTGAAATTTCTAGCCTGTGATGTGGTCGATGATGGAGCCAAAATTCCAAAGGCTAAATCTGCCACAGTTCTCTGAAGATCTTCAATCATTTTCATCAGCTCAGAAGTAGTGGGTTCACGGGTTTGAGATGATTGAGGTTCAAGTGCATCAATCATGCATAAGTCCATGCTTACTAGAATGAACACATCAAGCTTGGGTAAATGGGCTGAGGTGATGTATATGCTAGGGTCGTAGGTAGATGGCAATGTATGGATTAGATTAAGATGTGGAGGTGACGGGTCAGTGGTGGCCTGAGATCCCTTTGGTGGAGCTATGATCTCTTCGTCAATAAGATCCTGAATCTTATGACGGAAGCGGATGCAATGGTTTGTATCATGACCGTGTTGTTGATGATAAGCACAGTATTTAGCTGGGTCATATCTTGGTGGAAGAGGATTTGGAAGGGGTTGGGGTTCTAGGAGCTCTAGGTACCCTTCTTCTCGCAACATTTTCAAAGCTTGAGAGAGACTCATGTAAAGAGGATGGAAATTTCGGGCTTGGTGTCGAGTTGAAGGGGTTTGTCTTTGGCTATTATCGGGAGGAAGATTTTGGATGGGTATGGTTGCAGTGTTTACTTCTTCTGAGCATTTTAAAACTGCGCTACCACCAGTAGCAGCATCGGAAGTACAATCGCCATTCTTCCTCATAAGCTTATTACTTTCCACAATGTGCCCTTGTCGGATGGCATCCTTGATTTGAACCCCAATGTCATGGAGGTCCGTAAAGTTGAAGATCAGCTTCTGCAATATCTCAACTTGCCTAGCCATATCATGCTGCTGCAAATCCTCTAGATTTGTCGGAGGCTGCGCCATAATAGAGGTAAATTCTCATGCTCTGAACAAAGGTGATCTAGTTGGTAAATGCTGGAATAGTGGAATCGATGAGCCCTGCTTGGCTCTTCTTTGCCCTGCCACCGGCGAAGGAAACACTGGCTGCCCTTGAACTAAATCTCCAACCTGACAAAGTTTATCAACACAAGTCTAATGTACCCGGGGGATATTGGAGCCTTCTGAAGCTACGGTTCCAGGACTAGCTAGCAAAAGAGAAAACAGACAGCACCTCAGCCTGATTTCACTAGAATAGATATGAGCATAGCTGAATGATTGTGCTCTCTACTGAATTCTGCCCCAAATTTCTACCTCAAAACTAATACCTAAACTTGCAACTGATACATACATTCTTGCAGAGTTTCACTCTAAAAGCACATATCAAGCAAGTGAGAGCCAAAACACCCCTATGGTGGGGTAGGGTTTCCCTGTCCTAGTTTCGTCAGGAACTAGGGGTTCACTATGCATGCATGTGGTTTCAAACAATCCTACATTCGGGTGAGCAACCTATCCTAGTTTGGAACAGTCTCTAAGGCTTCTGATATGCAACTAGGTCAATTGCTCAAAAAGGGTGCCTCAGCAAGACAACCTAATATACCTCTCACTCTTAGCACCGAGAAGTGAAAGGAGGATCAAACGGTACGACGGCAGTCTAGATCCAAGGTTTGTGTTCCCATCATGGTAGAACCCGAAACCGGTCAGCCTTATGGTACGTTTTTCCAAGCAAGCCTCTGCAAACCGTTCAGGAATAGCAGATGGCAAACACTGTGACTTAGGCGCACCAATGCAAATGCAAATGCAAAGAAACATACAAGTGTAAATAAAACAACATATCATGAGTTCGAGTCAAGTTCTCTAAATCCCCAGCAGAGTCGCCAGAAACTGTAGACTCGACTTTCTTCGCGCCCTTTTTCGAAGAGCTCGAATTGGTCCTACAGTTCGGACTCCTATCACGGTTCTGAATCTAATCTCACAAAGTGCAATGTGAGACTGATAAACACCAAAGAGTCCAATCCGGCAAATCATTTTGGAAAATCAATTTTAAATCAAATAATGCCAAAATTGGACTACATTTTTAGATTACAGAGTCACCACCTAAATATTTTATGTTTGGAAAATTTAGGAAACGTTGACTCGTGCCAAAGGCCACGTCTCCGTCATCACCAAAGTTACCTCGTCTCAGGAACTTGGGTACGAGAGGGGAAGGTCCTGAAATGAGCACCTCCGCTAGCCAGATCAAAGATCGGCCTCTACTAACATGATATGTTGTTTTATAAACCCCATGTGTTCTTGTTCCGGTTATTAGCTAACTTTACTATGTGACGCACACAAGCAAGTATAGACTAAAATCGCAAGAATTGGAATGAATTCAACTCATGCTTGTTTTCGAAAATGGTTTGAAGGTGCAACCCTCAAGTGGGCTAAAGCGCGGATTTTCCACCATCAAGCGGGCTTAAAAACATAATGATTTGCCACTTCGCAAAGTGGGCTTAAAACACACATTCGTCGAATTGTTCCAATTCAAGCAATAAAGCCTTCATCCACAGGCATTCATGCAGTTAATCACTTAAGCAAATAGCCTCATGGCAAGCATGCTAAACATGGCATCACTCACACTCATGCAAGTATGCTAGAGCGTAAAACTTACAGTGTACTCCGAGCCAAAACAAAAGCTAGCTAGAAATATGCATGATCCAAACTATGCAAGATGCCTAATGCAACACATGCAATAATGCAATTAATAGGCTCGGCTATCTAAGATGGCATATGAATGCATCAATTTGATAACATGTTTTGAAACACGTATTCAAATAAGTGTATTGAAATTGCAATGCAGTTTGAATGATGCGCCGAGCCCGGTGCATGCAAGACAAATGAATGATGTAAACATGCAAGCATAAAGGTATGCTAATCGAAACGTGCCCTAATCTAACTAGCGAAAGCCGGTAAATAAAAGGGAGAAAGACGTGGGGTTGGAAGACATGCACACATGCATGCACGCTTATTACAACATTGTGCCCTCACGAAGGAGGGTCCGAATAAATAAGCTAAGCTAATTAAACTAATCTAATTAAACTAATTAGACTAATTATTGCAAGCCAATTGAATAACTAGCAAGCAACTGATTAATACAGCACTTAACTAATTAGCAAACTAATTAATTAGATTACAAAACAAATGCTAACTAAAACATGCAAAGCACTAAACTACACTGCCTCAGCTCTGCTTTGGAAAGTAGAAGATGCATGCACTCGATTTTCACCCCGAAAAGCCCACCGGTTTGCTCTTAAGAGGCTCTATTTGCAGGGTTAAGCTTGCTCTAAGAACTTTCTACTCCACCTTACCAAACCAATACTGAGGACTGCACTAGTGGCTTGCCGGCCAAAAGTGTACTATGCTGGCCAAGGATGAAGCCACTGCCGGCCATCAGCGACCCACTGCCAGCTACAGGTGTGCTGAATCACCACACTGCAATAAAGCACAAACAGAGGAAAATGAAGGCTTTTCCAAGGATATGTTTGTACTGTGCCCCTCCTTATCATCTCAAAACATCAAATGAGAGGCACTCTTGGATCCAAAACCACCAATCAAGCATTTTCAATGCATGATGGCCAAAGATCCAAGTTGTACACTTTCAATAAATGCACAAAAACATGACTCTAGACCACTACCTTGTCATGAATGATCAAAGGCAATGGAGACAAAGGAAATTGGCTCATTTCATCACTTCGAGTATGAAATGGACCAATCTACCTTGTGTTCAATATAACATCCGATTGAACACATGTCATGCAAACACAACATGCTTATCTTGGTCATGTTTTACTTGTCCGATTTTATTTACTCATTTTAGCATTACCAAGTCATTCTTTAACCGGTTAAGTCCAAGGTGATTGTCCTCTATTGAGAGAGGGGTTAACCAAAGGATGATTTAAGACATGAGAGAGATCATGCATTTGGCTAGGAGGAACTATCAAAAGAGGGTTAAAGCCATTGAGCACAAGCTCTATCTCAAGCTTAAACACAATTATAAGGTTAGCCAACCCTCAAAACAAATGGAAAAATGAAGAAATGAGGGAGGTTGCAAACTTTTCAGTGCTGAAATGGCATGAAAAATAATGCTAAAACATGAAAGCAACACATGCACAACATGTTAAGAGCCAAAAAGCATTAAAGCTAGTGAAGAGCACTACACTAGAGGCATGCAATACCAAGCTCAACTGACCGAACCAGCTCAAAACAGAGCTACAACATGCCAAAACAAAGGCTAAAACATGCTGAGATTAAAGCATAAAAGGCAAGAAAAACATGCTCATGTGTTAGGCTACAAACAAGGCTCAAAGCACAACTCTCAAAAGCAATGAAAGAGTGAAGTAAGTGAGAGTGTGACTGAGATATACACACTGAAATCACATGTTAAATAATGCTACAACATGCAATCATCTCATGCAAAACATGACCGAGGGGCTAGAATGCTAAGCTAGTAAAGCTATTTGCACTACAACTATGCAAAACAAGGCTCACATGACCAAGACAACCCAAAACAGAACTAAATCATGCCAAATCAGTAGTAAAAACATTCTGAGATCAAGTCACAAAAAGGTAGAAAAACATGCTCACATGTTAGGCTATCTACTCATGCAAACAAGACACAAGGAGGGGAGGTCAACCCCTCCTATTTTGGACCTCAAAACATGGTTTTTATCCCGAAAAAAACCTCTAAGTTTCAATGGTAAAAAGGCCCAAAAAGTTTGATTTGAAGGTGATGAGAAATGGTGCAAAAAGCTTAACAAGCTAAAGAGCAAAAAGGGGAGTTCACAAACGCTCAAACCACCACTTTTAGGACTGAAAAACAAAACTTTTTACATACCAAAACCAGCCTTGAGATGGTGGAAAAAGATGGCAAGGCAAGTATGAAAAACAAGCTTAAAGGGAGAGACGTATACCTCTTGAAGCACAACACAATTTTAGGCAACAAAACCAAGGAAAATCACTTTCAAGAGTTCCAAGAAGACCTTCTAGAACCTCAGCTGAAAGATAACCAACTTTGGTCAAGGATGTATAGGCAAAGGAGAAGTGTATCTACACTTGTATGCACTTATGCACAAAGGTTCATGAGTGAGAGAAATGTAGAGAGAGAACTGTAGAGACAGAGAGGCTCTCAAAATTTTCTTCCCCAAATGTTCTAACCTTGAAAAAAATAGAGAAGGCACTCTATATATAGAAGAATGCAAGTTCAGGTCGAAAATATCCCAACAGGGATAGCTAGAACAGCTAGAACACAAATATCTGCAAAAATTTGACTTTTTCCATCAATGGCCGGCAAGCCATCATTGATGGCCTGCACATGTCCATTTCTGGCCGGCAAGGGTCACTATTGGATGGCAGGGGGCCAGCAAAGGCCATTCATGGCCGGCACATGGCCAGAAAAGCCCATCCATGGCCAGGAACCTCCACCTCTGGTTGGCTAGAAAAATCTGCTTTTTGGGCCCAACTTCAAATGGACATATCTCATTCATCTGGACTCCTTTGCAGGTCATTCTTGAGCCTAAATTGAAGCCCTAGAAGTCTTATTTCCAATGGTGGCAGCCTTACATAAAAATTCCAAGTGTGTAAAAAGTTATGCCCATTTTAGTCAAGACTACTCAGTTTCGATCCTACCCAGATTCATGTCGAACTTCTCCTCAACTAGTTTTCTTCTCTCCTCTCCCATTTTCTTCAAATCCAAACCTTTAAATAAGGTGTTTTGAAATATTTTTCAAAGGGTTCACCTCTCTTCCATTCATTTCCACTTTGTCCTTGCTCAGTTTACCGAAAAGCACAACATTTAAGAAAATGCGAGCGTCGGAACATCGTAGGAACTTTTTTCAAAAATATTTTGAAAGAGAGGGTTTTAAGGTCTCAAAATCATTTTGGTCAAAATGGTTTTGGTCCAAAAATGGGGTGTAAGGTTGGGATTTGAAGCTCCTCTTGCGGAAGAAATCGAACCTTTGCACTGCACAACTTTCATCACCAAGCAAACAATCAGTGGTGCCCAAGTCTTAAGGGCGGTCAAAAATGGGGTGTCTACAGATATTCATATGCACTAATATTTTACAGATGTGAATGTTCACAGTTGCACCACTGATGTGAATGTTCATATTCGCTTATGATATACTACTGTGTTGTGATGAGTATAATTTATGCGATTGTTTGAACAAGATTGTTCTATAATACACTTATTTTGTGCAGGAATGTACACATTGTCTACATGACATCATTACAGATAACATACACAGGTGTGAATATTCACATTTGTTCTTATTCATAACGGTTGTGAATGTTCACACCATGTCAATCTCTATGCATGTGAAAGTTCACATCACAGTTTATATTCACGTCAACATTGACAACAATAATGTAAAAAAGTTCAACCCATGTGCGAGTTTTCACATAATATGATTCTTTTACGCAAGTGTGAATGTCCACATCATGTATTCATCATTAAAACTTCAACAAAATATCAGTTTGGTACCCAAAAAGAAAAAGAAAAAACACAAATCAAATACTAAGTTTGCCAAACCATTATTATGCTTGCCAACACAACGTAATCTTATTGCAACACAATGTTTGCCAACACAACACAATCTTATTTCAAAAATCAATATAAGGATCACATGCACAATACAATGTTGAAATGAAAAATGTACATCCTATATCGGCTCCTTGTATGATTTTCGATTATGGCTTCCCAACTTATCACATCTCCCACACCTTATTTGCTTCAGTTTCTCACCCCTTGATGGGATTTTATTCTTTTTCGGCCTTCTGGGTGGTTTTTTCACAGTTGGTGGGTATATAGTGAAGTCTGTGGGATCAAAAAGCTTCTTTTCCACCGATGGTATAGGGAATATGGCACCTGAATAGGTTGCACGATATGTCTCTACATGAAAGTATGTTCCACACAATCATTGAGATTGTAACGGCTCTTTTGAATAGCAATCACAGCATGGTCACATGGGAATCCATTGATTTGCCATTTGAAGTAAGAACACGTACGCCTTGCAATATCAACTGTAATAGATCGTATCGAATGAACTTCAAACACATCCTCATTGACTTTGCTAACTTGCCAAGACATGCTGTCATTGAACGAATCCAGAAGCATTGTTTTGAATATAGGACAAATTAGCTCATTCCATTTGTTTGCTTTGTCACGCCGTGCAGACATTTGCCGCATCAACTGAGTACGAATTGTGTCCACCATTTGAGTGATAGGAAGATTGTGTGCTTCTTTAATTCAATTATTAAATGACTCTGCCACATTGGATGTCATCTCCCCATAACGCATGCCCCTGGACAACATCACAAACATTGTACAATACGGAATTTAATTTCTTCGAAACTGAATATGAAATTTCACATTGCCACAAAACATAACTAAAAATTCACATCGCTACCATTCTAAACTTGACAAATGGAATACATTAGGAAACTGCTATTACCTGAAGTATGAATTTTCCCAGTGCTCAGGTGCCAAGTTCTTGAAAACATTATGTGTTCGTTGCTTACCCTCTTTTAATTTCGCAAGCTTTTCATGGAACCCTGCCGTAGTTGGCTCGTAAGCACAATCCCCAAAACTACTAACTAGGTGATCCCTAAATCCATTATCAATTCCTTTCATCCGGCCTCTTAAATTGCTCTTCAAGTGTTGTAAGCAATAACTGTGGTGAGCAAATGGGAACACCTTTGGCATAGCTTCTAACAGACCAAGATTACGATCCGAAATAAAAGTAATCTAGCGCTTACCATCAACAACCTCCCCAAGTTTGTGCAAGAACCATAACCAATTGGCCGTGGTCTCTGAATCAACAATCGCAAATGCAACAGGAAATAGACCTAAAACACAATTCCATTAAACAACTGTTCACAATATTCCAAAGTGAATAGAAAACAATATAAAGGAAACAGGTCATATGAATGCTTATATCTACATTGCCCTATTACTATTGTTGTTTTTGGATTTGGGTTTGTAAACATCAATGATGTGAACATTCACATTAATGTCCGTTAATGGATAAACTCACATTAGTAGACACTGGTGTGAACATTCACATCAGTGTATACTAATGTGAATGTTCACATTACTGTTAATTTCTCAATCAGTCATATTATGTTATTGTTCACATCAATGTGTAATGATGTAAACATTGACACCAGTGTAAATGTGGAACACACTGTGTAATCGTCTGTCATATGTCCACACTATGCCGCTCAATGTAAATATTCACATGAATAGACGGCTAAAAAAAATACTAACCATTGTTTCCATCTTTCGCCATTGCCGCAAGTAGCTGGCCTTTGTACTTTCCTTTGAGGAATGTTCCATCTAGGAATAATAAAGGCTAACAAGAATTGAACCCAGAAATACATGCAGCGAATGATACAAAGAAATGACAAAACTGTTGACTACTCCCATCACAGTCAATATTGACATAACTCCCCGGATTGTAACGCATCACAACATCTTAATACCACCACAGCTGGTCAAACGATAATGAGTGATCTCCATGAATAACTGCCTTTGCTTTCTCCACGCCCAACCATACCACGTGGTAACTCACATCTAGCCCATAGCCCCTCTTCAAAATAGTCACCACCTCGCACGACCGAGTCAACGGCTTGTCCCTCACAATTTCAGATATGGTACTCGACACCAAATCAGAACTAACTCGCGGATTCTTTGATGTTCGGACATCTATACCACAACTATGCACGTCACTAGACCTCTTGATGTAGAAAAAATCATTTGCTTGTTGTGCTCTACAATGTATAGCCCACAAGCAGCCTCTCTCCTCGCGCATCGCACACACAGCAGTAAGCCTTGTTCTCTCGTTCATGACATACGTAAACTGAAACCCACATTGGATGGCATACTTACTTAAAACATCACAAAATTCTTGTGCACCTCCAACAAACCGTTGTCCCGTATACGTAATACCATTTGTCCAAGGGGCTGACAACAACACCTTCCCCTTATGGTGGCAAAATCTCCGTAGTGCATCAATTTCTTCCTCACCCCCCACACGCAACAACCTAGAGCTGCTCGACTGACCAATATCACTTTTCAACTCAAAGACAACTTCTACATGTTGTACCCCTATTGATTTAGCAAGCAATACCATGTTCTGCAATTCTCTCTCATTGTCCATATCATACCTATTAATCCCAGGTAGCCGATAGAACAATGAAATAGAACCAGCAGACAACTCACCTCATTTTTCACACAAACACTCCACCAAACGCGAATAACACAATGCGCGGGCAACATTTATTACAGTTGTACTACGACCATATGTACACACCAACATCATAAAGGTATCAATCTTCTATAAAAACACAACAATACAACAGTCAACAATAATCCAAAACGATATGAAAATTCACATTGTGCAAAATTAAATGCCTATGTGTACAGTTCAAGTGCTAAATCCATAATGAAAACTATCACCACTATCTTTACGCAACATAAAACATTTTACAATATCAAAATGACACCACCACATTAAGGTAACAGTACACAACATGCAAGCAACCCTCCATAACTTCACATTAACAAGATGTGAACATTCACATTGATACATATACTTTGAATTATATCACCCACACAGAGCCTCATTAAGCAAACATCAAAGTAAAATGAGAACATCCACATTCTTCACATAATCTGAATGACCTCCCCTCCACAGGACCACGTAAAATGCATATAATTGAACAAATAGAGCATCCGATCCATATCAATCAAAAAACAAAGTATCTAATCGATCATATAAATCAAAACATAAACTGAACATGTATTCATAACCAAAATGATACTAACCTTAATCATCCAATCCTACACTCGTCCTGTAACTCGAAAACAACTGATTTGAAATAGTTATACTCCAGAAAATGTGACAACCGAACACCGTCCAATTCATCATCTTCACTCGAAAATCATCAAACCATACTACAACAGCAACAACGAAACCCTAGCACATCAAAGCCTTGAAACGAGCATGCAAAAAAGAAACGTTTCCATCTGAATTAGAATGATGATCAAAAGCGTGAAGATAGAAACTACCAAAACTGAATCAACGAAAAAAGAGGCAGCGTGGTGGTATGTGTATTTATAGCGACCTCGGTCTTCTCTCATTTGATTATTGTATCCGGACATAGGTTCCGTAGATTCTGTCATTGTATAATTGTTGTTGTTGTCCCTTATTTTCTCTTTTGGACTTATAGGATGTGTTGGGCAGGTTTGTTTCAGGTTGGTTGGGTTTAGAAACCAAGTGTTGCTGGCCAGAATTTTGGATCTTCGCTCGAGCGAGCTGTTATTTTTGGTTCTTCGCTCGAGCCGGGGTTTGGTAGCTCGAGCGAGAGGTTGCGTCTGATTTGGACCTGTAGCTGTGCATTCTTGGCCCGAGCAAGCTTTTCTTCGCTCGAGCGAGTTAGTTCGTTCTTCGCTCGAGCGATAGTTCCTTCGCTCGAGCGTGTGTCTGGTTACAGACCTGAGGGTTTGAGTTCTTCGCTCGATCGAGTTTCCTTTCGCTCGAGCGAGCATTTAGGTTGTTGGCTCGAGCAAGGCTTCCTTGGCTCGAGCGTAGCTTCTCTGTGTCTGGTCGCTCGAGCGACCAAGTCTTCGCTCGAGCGAGCCTGTCCAGTTTATATACGTTTGTTTCAGGTTGGTTGGGTTTTGAAACCAAGTGTTGCTGTCCAGGTTTTTGGTTCTTCGCTCAAGCCGGA
>NW_021026457.1:1175361-1204361 GCF_004153795.1 Camellia sinensis
TTTTTTGTTGCCTACAGCAATTGAACATATTAAAAATAAGCATTCTGTACGTGTTATAAAATGTTACAAAAGAAATTGAAAAGGGTATAGATTAATTGAATTCCTTATCACAAAATTCATAGGGTGCAACAACCACTCCTACAATGGGATCCCATCCCAGACCGGTCTGTGCCTGCAATCGCTTGAAGGTTTGGTAATCAGCTTTCAATCGCTGATATTTTTATCGTACCTGTTTTGGTGTGTATCAAAATCTGTACAAATTTTGCAACTCAGTTGCAAAATAAGTCCAATGCCTAACTGTCCACACAGTACTACAACCTGTTGTTTGATTTTTTTGTACCTCGTCTTTCAACATGTTTATTAGCTTTATTTCTATTCTGAAACTCCACATTTCTATGTCCTGATTGTCTTCAAAATTGTTGCCATCCATCTAACAACACACAATTTATATCTAAACTAATCTGAATTGGATATTAAAAATTAAAAATGCAAGAATCATCTCCAATTATGTTTTCGTAGGAAAGAAAGTGCATCAATTGAAGTTGTTAACAGTGTTGGGAAAACTAGATATAAGATGAAAAAGCAGAATATTACTAGGAAAAAAAATATATCAATTGAACTGTTAACAGTGTTATATAACAAGAAAAAGCATAATATTATTTGTAAAAAAGTTTATGAGAGAAGTGTATACAGTAGACAATAAGCACAAATAACCAGAAAGAGACCAGAAGAAGAATAGAAGCAGAAAAGGGTACTGCCGATCGACTAAGAGGAGAAGGGGCTGGGCTGACGGTCGACTGGCCGGTCGACCGGCCAAAAGTCTGGTGGGACGACCGGCTGGTTGTCCTAGCGGTTGACCGGTTTGACAGAACATTTCCCCTTCTCAGCTAGTATATACCAGATCGAGTAAGGGATTGAAGGATATACGACTAGCAGATCCATTGAAGGATATATGAAGGATTGAATGATATATGACTAGCAGATCCATTCAAGGATATACGTACCAGAGCAGTAGGAGTGGAATAGTTGTCACCGGTGACAGAGTGGGTACAGAGTGGGTGGATGTGCGCTTCTTTGTTATACGTCTGATTGGAGAATACGCTTCACAAATTTGGCCTGACACACATAAATTGGGAATGAATTTGGGGAATTTTGAGGAAATCCGGGAGTTGTAATTTAAAATTTGAAAGAAATTTGTGATGTAGTTCACCTCGATCTTCTTGTTGTTTCGTTGCTCGGAGAGTAAATCTTCCATAATGCACAAATTGTAACTTACTTGATTTGTGGGAGTTGGTACTTGCTATTTTATGGGTGGAGAGGGGGTTCACAAACATACTTTAGATTCGAAGGTCTCAATTCACAGAGTAATACGACCCGTGAAGAATCTCCACCTGTGATCGTTGAAAGAGAAGAAGATAACTCGTGAAGTTCAACTTTAAATTTCTTTGAGGCGAAGCTTTTCAGAAGTTCAACTTTAAATTTCCTTCACGTGAAACTTTTCAGAAATGGAGAATATCAAAAGATACAGAGATGTACAGTTGGAAGCTTTTACAGTGGAGAAACGAAAGGAGAACTCTATCGAAACAGGAAGTGGAGATGTATTTTGAATTGCATGGTGGAATTACGATTTGAAAATTGTATCCAAATGTGAAGTGTGAATGTATGGGTCGAAATATAGTTTGAGAATGCAACCAAACACAGCCAAAGAATGTGTAACTTTAACAATATTAATAAGTAAATAAAAATTGAAGTAAAAAAAATTAGACAAAAAGATTTTAAGTATAAGTTTATAAATTATTTTTGTATTAAAAAAAATCTAAATTATAACTAGAATTTCTAGTTTATTGACAATAAAAATAAAAATTTCTTACATTTACTAAAAATTTATAAATATTTAAAAATATCTAAAATTTCGTTTTTATTATTTATAATTAAAATATAATTTCTCTAGAGAATGAGAAAGTTTGGGATAAAAACAGGTACGGATCTAGAATGAGAGAGTGTGGCGTAAGTTTTTAAATAATTTTTTTTTACTTTTTAAATTCAAATAAGTTACATATACTTAGAAGGAAAATATTTTTAAATTTTCTAAAAAAAATCACTAAATTCAAAAAAATATAAAATTTAATATTTTACGACATAAAATATATGTTGTCTTAAGTACAAATATTTTAATATATTTTTGAATGCCATGAAAATATATATTTTTTACGGCATACTTTTGCATGTCATAAAAAAAATCGGATTGAATTTTTTGTTTTTAAGAAGTTGTCATAACATTCATTATATTGTGTAAAGTTATAATATTTTATAACATGACATGTATGTCGTCTTAAGTGCAAATATTTTACGACATATTTTTGTAAGCTGTGAAAACATATATTTTTTACGGCATACTTTTGTATGCCATAAATATATGAATTAATGACTTACATGATATGTATTTTGTTATTGACAAAACAGTAACACATTACAAGAAATGTCACTTTTGGCTACTAAAACATTGGTCGCCAAAAGTCCAATATTTAGTCGCTGAAATGATTTAGCGACTAAAATATTTTGTCGCAAAACTCGTCGCCTATACCCTGTCGGCGATAGTATTGGCGACTAAACTTTTTTTGGTCACCGAAAGTGACTACATTTCGCTACTAAATTTGTTTAGTCCGCAAATGTTACGTTTCTGCCACTAAAACCTTTAGTCGCCGAATGAGACTTTTGGCTACTAAGTTAAAGAATTGGTCGGCAAAAGTACACATTTGGCTACAAAACATTATTTAGTCGGCAAAACGTGATTTCGGCGACTAAATTGTTAGTCGCTAAAAGTGCTTCCATAAAATGAGAGTGACTATTATCGACCAAACATTTTGGTCACCAATAGAATACATATTTTTACCGACTAAGTAATTTTTGTCGTTGTAAATTTTGCCCACTAAAAGTTTCGCAGCAAAAAGCCTCTTCACTTTTTGCCACCAAATGTTTTAGTCGCCAAATGATACCATTTTTTTTCCGTGACTAAAAAATTTAGTGGCCAATAGTTTCTTTCTCTCATTCTCAATTGTTTTAGCTACTAATTATTTTGTCGCAAAAAGTTTTGGGTTATGTTTTTGTTACTAAATTATTAGTCACCAAAACATTTGATTATGTATTTGGCTACCAAAATATTTGGTGGCCAAATACTTTAACGTGTTTTTTTTTTTTATAAATAAAGTTTCTAAACAACTTGTATCCATCATGAATACAACCTATACCCTGTATAAACAATATAATCCATCAACACTAAATATGTTATCAAGCATTCAACAACGTGCACACATTTCAGTGCAACCATCCAAATAATTAATATTGAACGTCCAATTATATTTATATTACAAATTCCATAAGAACCAAGTCTAATCCAACGTCAATAATTTAATTCCATACACAATACAGGAATAACCAAATTAATTGTACACCTAGAACTTCTGTACCACAACAAAAGTTATATTTTGTACTGCCCCAAAACTATTTTGTACCACGTGCTATGTTAATTTCTACCATGCCAACTTAGCTGATATTTACCACACCAAAAAAGCAATTTGTACAAACCACTATATATACAGATAGAGATATAAAAACAATGCGCTCCCGTACTTGTCAAAAAAAACATATCCACATTTGTATGTCCAAAAACATCTGCAAAAACACAAATTTTAATCATTAGTTTGGTACGTATGGAGGCACTTTTGGACGACATATATATGTTGTAATAATTTCAAACATTAAAAGACAAGGAGAGTAATAGCTATTAACTAATGAAAGACATCCAAACATGGACCCATCATGAGTTCTTGTTTTAGCTTTTTAATCTCTAAATCTATCTAAGTAAATTTTAGTAGTTAAATATGAAAGTAAACTGTGTAGATATTACCAAATTATAGAAATTACGGGTGTACTTTCATTTCATCCAAAAATTATTTGTTATAAAAATGTAAGGGGACCCATCATTAGAGTTTGGCTGGTATCCATAAAACTCAATACTGGCCCTACAATAAAGAAACCCGAATTAAGCAATTTGTAAAGGCAAGGAGATTGTGTTGGTTATCATGAAGATGGTGTTTTCACTATGTTTATGCTTTTGTGACCTCCATGAAGCTTCTCGTCATCTTAAAATAGTGCTTTTGTGACCTCTATGGATGGAAATTGGTGTGTACTTTTTCTTCATAAAAGATTCTAATTTATTCGATATAATCATAGAAAGTTTGGAAACGCTTTCCTTAAAGAAGAAACTAAGTCAACAATGTAATGAAATCATAATACTGTTCATTTCTATTTAACTAATTAGTGGGTTTATAGATGTTTTCCATTTTCGCCCCCCAAACCCCTTTTTTCAACTAAGTTTATGACATTTTCAACTCTAAATCCCAATGTACGTGTCTTACTTATGTACCGTCTATCCCTACATGTCGCATTTGTCACTGGGAAGCTTCCCGTTCTGGGAAAACAGTGGTTTGGGGGCTGTTTTGCATTTTCGCCCCCTGAACCTCTTTTTTCGACTAAGTTGATGACATTTTCAATTCTAACTCCTAACTTATGTGTCCTATTTATGTACCGTCTATCCCTGCATGTCGCATTTGTCACCGAGAAGCTTCGCCTTACGAAAAAACAGTGGTTCGGGGGCAGTTTTGCATTTTCGACCCCAAAACCCTTTTTTCGACTAAGTTTATGACATTTTCAACCCTAACTCCCAACGTACGTGTCCTACTTACGTACCGTCTATCCCTACATGTCGCATTTGTCATCGGGAAGCTTCCCGTTATGATAAAATCGTGGTTCGGGGGCAATTTTTCATTTTGGCCCCCCGAACCCCTTTTTTCGACAAAGTTTATGACATTTTCAACCCTCACTCCCAACGTACGTGTCCTACTCACGTACCGTCTGTCCTTACATGTCGCATTTGTCATCGGAAAGCTTCTCGTTTCGAAAAACTCATGGTTCGGGGGCAGTTTTGCATTTTCGCCCCCCGAACCCCTTTTTTCGACTAAGTTTATGACATTTTCAACCCTAACTCCCAACATAGGTGTCCTATTTACGTACCGTATGTCCCTACGTGACACATTTGTCACCGGGAAGCTTCCCGTCATGAAAAACTGTGGTTTGGGGGCTGTTTTGCATTTTCGCCCCCCGAACCCCTTTTTTCCACTAAGTTTATGACATTTTCAACTCTAACTCCCCATGTAGGTGTCCTATTTACGTACCGTTTGTCCCTACATGTCACATTTATCACCGAGAAGCTTCCCATTACTAAAAAACAGTGGCTCGAGGGCAGTTTTGCATTTTTGCCACCCGAACCCCTATTTTCGACTAAGTTTATGAGATTTTCAACCCTAACTCCCAACGTATGTGTCCTACTTACATACCGTCTACCCCTACATGACACATTTGTCACCGGGAAGCTTCCCGTTATGAAAAAACAGTGGCTCGGGGGCTGTTTTCCATTTTCGCCCCCCGAACCCCTTTTTTCGACTAAGTTTATGACATTTTCAACTCTAACTCCCAACGAAGGTGTCCTATTTACGTACCGTCTGTACCTACATATGTCATTTATCAGTGGGAAGCTTCTCGTTATGAAAAAACAGTGGCTCGGGGGCTGTTTTCCATTTTCGCCCCCCGAACCCCTTTTTTCGACTAAGTTTATGACATTTTCAACCCTAAATTCCAACGTACGTGTCCTACTTACGTACCGTTTGTCCCTACATGTCACATTTGTCACTGGAAAGCTTCCCGTTACGTAAAAACAATGGTTTGGTGGCTGTTTTGCATTTTCGCCGCCTGAACCCCTTTTTTCGACTAAGTTTATAACATTTTCAACTCTAACTCTGAACTTATGCGTCCTATTTACGTACCGTCTGTCCCTACGTGACACATTTGTCACCGGGAAGCTTCCCGTTACGAAAAAATAGTGGTTCGGGGGCTGTTTTCCATTTTTGGCCCCCGAACCCCTTTTTTCGACTAAGTTTATGACATTTTCAACCCTAACTCCCAACATACGTGTCCTACTTACATACCGTCTGCCCCTACATGACACATTTGTCACTGGGAAGCTTCCCGTTACATAAAAACAGTGGTTTGGAGGCTGTTTTGCATTTTCGCCCCCCGAACCCCTTTTTTCGACTAAATTTATGACATTTTCAACTCGCACTCCCAACGTATGTGTCCTATTTATGTACCTTCTGTCCCGACATGTCACATTTGTCCCCAGGAAGCTTACCATTATGTTAAAACAGTGTTTCAAGTTACTATTCAACATACCACTGTTGAAAACAACATGCTACTTTAAACGAAGATAGAAATTCGCTATGTTTTTTTAACATGTTGCTACTATAGTTAATCTTAATCAAGTAAATATGTTAAATACAAGTTCATTGGTAAGAAAACTCAATAACAAACTCTAGTAACTACACAAGAAATCAATTGCACAAATAACATTTTTGAAAAGAGATTTGAGTTTTTATTAATTTATAAAAACTCAAAAATAAGCTTTAAACTTCTAGGTGGTAGACAGTTTAATGAAACTTTAAACTTGGTTAGTAGAGTGTTCAATGAATTGTCAAGGCATCTTAAATGTCTCCTAATTGTCACTTAGCAGTGCTCTTCCTTTACAACTTCTCATTTTAAGTATTCTTTTTGCTAGGTAAGAGTTCAGTGAAATGGTACAATGTAAATTAGAGTTGAAAATGCGAAGGTTTTTATTGATGGTTGGTGGGTATAAACAAAGGTTTCAGTGAATGACGATCTTGGTTTGTAATCTAGGAATGAGTATAAAGAATCAGCTCAGAAACTTATAAACAAAAGAATGAGTATAAAGAATCAGCTCAGAAACTTATAAACAAAAGTTAAAGCGAACATATTTAAACAACTCCCATTGAATTTGTGAGGCAGATTAACTCCCAAATTGATGACATTTTCTACTCTTAAAGAGAACATATTTAAACAAAGTAAGTGTGACATTAATGAAGTTGTTCTTACCAAAAAGCAAACGTCAGATGCCCAACTTAGATTCCCAAGAGTTGTGACAGTTTGGCGACTACGTTATTAAGATGCTCGACCTTTGTATTTGTCTCCTCCCTTGCCTTTTGTCCCTCCTCCCACTCTTTCAACACCTCATTGGCTAATTGAATGCGCTCCTCTCGCTCTTTCAATAGCTCATTGTAACATCTCTCGCGTCCTCTCGCTCTTTCATTAACTCGTCATGATCTTTTTGTCACTCCACGCAAAGTGCCTCCACCCCAGCTCGCATTAGCTCCATGTCCTTATCGTGTGCTCAAGATACAGCTATGGTAGAGGGTTGTGGGCCACTCCCAAATCCAAGCAAGTACCTTTTCTTCTGTCCAAGCACTTGCCTTGAAAGCTCCTCCTGTGTCAATGGCGTCCCCGAATCGATGGCAACCGCTTGTACATTGACCATCTCTTGCTATCATTGCAAAAAAGTAAGACAAAAAAAAGCTAACTAACATAAATGTATTATTGGGTACTAAGTACAGCCATATTGAATACATATATTTCCTTGTCACATACTTACATTCAGCTCACGGCATTTCGGATGGATCCAGTCATTTGTTTTCTTTGAAGTGTGGCTGTCCTCATAGAACTTAGGAAAATCCAACTCTCCATTTTTTGCTACATGTTAACACATCAACGTATAAATCAATGACACTTTAAGAACATTTGTTGCAGCCAGATTTCTATGATAACAGAGTTTTGGCAGACAGATTTGTAGTTTAGACAGATTCTTTGCAGACAGATTTGTATAGACAAATTTTCATTAACAGATTTTTATACAAATTTCTGGACAGATTTGGAGACAAATTTTTAGACAGATTTGCAGCCAGATTTTCAGACAGATTTGCAGCCAGATTCTTAAATAGAGGCAGCAGTATTTTAGTTTACACAAATTTCACAAGTGGCAATGGACGTAGATCCCCTAAACATAACTGCAATGGATTTAATCACAACATATCAATATATCATTTTCATATCCAAACATGTCATTTTCATAACTTATAATGACAAAATGGATTTAATCCAAACATATCATTTTCATATCCAAACGACATATAATGGATTTAATTTTAAATAAAATCAATCTCACCATAGTAGCCGTTGCGATAGGAAATGAGCGAGACCCATTGGTATGATTGTACGGCAATTGACTCCTATTACTCTTGTCAGCTTTGACCGTTTCTAAAAGTAAGACAAGCAGATAAACAATTTTTTGGTAAATATAAAGGCATATCACATTTTCGCATAGATGTATGTACTTTATCTAGTCTATTATTTTACCTGGTGAGATGCATCTTGCCATGCCGCATCGATCAAATGCTTCCAATCATCTAAACTCACCCCTAGGGGTGGATGAGCATAGATCCCATCATGTGGAAGTTCCTCTAACAACTAAAATTCTTGCTTCAAGGTGTACCTCCAATCTTTGTACAACCCATAGGCCTTCTTATTCATAATCTGTTGTGCTTGTAAGTCATTCTGGAAATAGTCTCCAATTTGAAACTTGTCATACAAGCATAACAAATGGAAATTGTAATAATTAAATAAAAGTCTTTCTTATAAGCATACATAATACAATTACATCTTTTGGACAAGTAATATCAGTTACAAGAACAGCTTGGATGACGGCAGATTTTGTAGTCTCATCCAGATCCAGCCATGACTTGACATCTTTCACAGGGCACAAGGTCCTAATTTGAATTCCTAACTCGTTAGTTGCTGGAGTGGCATACTTGCCAGTCATTGCATTCAACTCACGATCGATGTGAACATAACATTTTTCCCCTTTCTTGGCTCTAATTATTTTTTGTATCCCTTTGCCAAATGTCAGTCCGCGTACACGTAGGGGCTTCGAAGTCCCTGCTAACAAAATAAAAATACGAAAATAGGCTACAATGGCAAGTGATAATTGACAAATTTGATACACTTTAATCTTACGTACGCCACTCGGCTGCGTTTCGGATGAGGCTTGTGTCTCATCAGAATCAACAGTTGGTTGGCTAGTGGCAAGATGAAATGGTCCAACATTTGACATCTCCTAGAGAACAGGAGATGGAGCAACGGTTGATCCTAAAGGAATAGCAGTCGGCGAGTCTGTTATTGTGCTCATGACTGTCTTTTTCCTAAGCCGACCAGTCTTTAAGCCAGGAACCATTTTCCAATCTGCAACAACACAAGTAACAGTACAAAACATGATATACATGAAATAAATTATACAAACATAAATTAGAAAGCATGAACTAACTCAATGTATATCATGCTTAATTACATTATAAAGCATGATATACATGAACTAAATAAAATGTAAACAATAAAAATAAATAAGTTGATTTGTTAAGCATGATATAAAGCATTATAAAGCAAGTTAACCGACCTTGAACTGAGGGGTTGTCCTGTTATCTGCCTGCTGCTGTGCTGTTTGCTGATCTATTGGCTGCTGTGCTGTTTGCTGATCTGTTTGCTGTTGTTTGGACAGAAGGAATAAGCTGATCTGTTTACTGTTGTTGATGAGTAGTTTGTGCTGCTATTGTTGACTTTGGATGTTTTGTTGCCTACTGCTATTTGTGGAATGGTGTGTCACAGGGGAGCTTTGATCTGCCTGATGCTGAATCTGTTTTAGTGGGCTGCGGAGGGCAATCTGAAATGCTGTATATGTTGTTGGTCTGATATGCTAGGCTGCTTTGTCCAAATAAAGTTTTGTGGCTGCTGCTGCAAAGAATTGGAGTTAAAGCTTTAATTCCCAATAAAATGTATCAACTACAAAAGCATTTTGACTTAATTGATCATTTAGCTGTAAGCTTTTAATTTTTCGGATGAAATTACATGAGTGCGCTAAATATTGATTTTCTTATGATAAAAAAAATGATCTTATTGTTCTTAAAAAAACTACATTGAAACAAACCGAGCCATAATTGAAAAGGTTTCAAAGTGCCATTTGGAAACTCAGCAGCATCTTTTTTAATTGAAAAGGTTTCTATTAAACTACATATCCTAGCAACTCAGCAGCATCTCTTTTTTACTGGTCCTTACTCAACTGCCATTTGGAAAGAAATGCTAAAGAATATGAGATCCTGTGGTGCCCAATAAGAAGAATCACAATTGTACCGTCTATAAACTTTCACTTGCAGTTGCAGTATATTACATTAGGAAAGAAAGGGTACAGCAGAGTTTTTTTTTTATCAGAAAAGGAGGAAGATATCAGATGATGTTAGGTTCAGAATTAGTTCTTGGAGAATGGTGAAGAACAGCTAAGCTAATTGGCAGCTATGCCTTGCTTGGAACATCTCAACAAGAATTTTTAAAAGATAATTGAAAGTTGGTTTTGTTTCTATGGCTTGGTAAGCTAGTCAGTTGGCCTCGTTGTTGATAGGTTTTTGAAGTGATAGCTTGTTTCTTTTAGATGTATTTGTGGTTTGTATTAGAGGGGTTTCATCTCATCTTGATTACGTATCCTGCTATATATCTCTGTAATTTTTTTTTTATTATCTACCAAAAAAATATAGTCAAAGTATGTAAAGTGCACAATTCAGAAAACCAACCTTATAGGCAATTATCCCAAAACCACACCACTACAGTTCAAAGCAGCAATTGCACTGTCAGCCTACAAGAAAATAGAACCTAGCATAAGAACTCCATCTTTTACAGAGTATTATAGCACCAATCAATCTACAAAGAAGGCTTAAAATGATGACAAAAATATCAATGGCATATTACACGTAAAATCTAAAAATCAAATTCTTCATATGAAAATAATAAAATAGCAGCCAATGACATCTCCACTAATTTAGTCATTCTCTAATTATGTAATACCAATTCATTTTAATGACACTCTGCAAGGCCCATAAACTAAGGACCAGTCCAATTCAACAACCGGATCCATACTGAAATCCCCTAGAAAAGGAACACCATGAAATGCCAGGGAGATCTATCACTAGTGGTCATGTTTCAAGAACTTAGATATTCCAACTCTAATCAAGGGAAAGGAAAAGAGAAGCCACGAGGTGAAAATTATAATGTCATTACGAAAGTGGATAAATTCAGCAAGACTGTCAATTATAAGGTAACTAGAAAATGAATAGAACAGAAGAAACAAAGAAATTTATAATAAACAAATAAAAACAGAAAAGGTACTCAACAAATGACCAAAAAGGAAATTAATTCTTAAGCCCACTAAGAAGCCTACATCAAAGCCAGATGTAAAATGGAAAAATTAAAACTTTGTACAATCATGCAGGATCCTTCAGTTTAATACTTGTATTATACCAATGTAATTGTGAGGTCAAGGGACCAATCCCAGCTTAAACACCAAAACACAAAACACAAAATAATGACTGGCTTATGATGCTGATTGCGTATTTGTTTGTATCAAGAGGCATTTTCTTAATACTACTTAAAAGTCTGCATTGCAATTACAAGGTTAAGCTGGCTAGTCATAACTTAATCACCTCAAACAAAAGCCTGTGAAATTCACAAATCAAGGCTAATAATAATACCACATATTAAAATCTCTCCATCACGAAACTGCATTCCCTATATCCTTCTCTTGCATGTGTTCTAACTGTGAGACTGTGGAACCCATTCAGCTTAACACAGCATAGGATTGGGTTGCAAGGGGGACCCAAAAGAAAGAAGAATAAGGAAAAGAGAATCAAATTCACAACATAGGATTGTGGTGCAGAGGGCCACCTTGTTTATGCTATGAAACTGCATTGCTAGTTTATAGGTTTGATTATGGGCCTACAATTATGTTTATTTAGTTGTATATGCCTTGAACTATGAATAAATGATTTAAATCCAGGACAAAAAATATATATCAGACCTAATTCAATTGCCACCCAGTTCTCGTATAGTGTTGTTTATCAAAACATAAATCCAAGCTTATTAGTAAGGTTTTGCAAACCAAACGAACCATTTGGAAAATGATTTCACAAGAGATTAAATAAGTGAAAATTAAATGACATTCAGTTTCTACATCTTTAATCATCATATTAAAGGTGGGGGAGTTAAAAGGTCTCCCATATAAATAGCAAGATAAATGCACTGTGTGAACATCACACATTATTGGACAAAAATTAAGGTCAAACATTAAAAGACAAGAAGCAGATCATCATGCCTTATGACAAAGTTGCTATCACATACTAGTAAATAAAAAAATGGCAGTCACCACAAAGCAGTAAAACATAAGATCGTAATGACATGAATCAATCATTGTGAACACAAAGGTCCATTGCACTTAATAATTCTCAGCGCATGGCAGTCAAAAATAAGGTAGATACATATGCCAGTTAACAGAGGCACTCCAATCAATGAATAAATAATCAAAACAAAAAGTTCAAGGAGATGCCTATTTAAGACAAAATCTAACTTTGTTGGTTCTGTTAAAAGCAAAGAAGTTCAACAAGTACACTGCACAACGGGTGATGTGGTTTTTAAGTGAGAGGCAACGCAAGACTGGATAGCATCGAGCCCATTGTATATAGCCACAAGTTCCTCAACTAAACAACAAATTGCACTTGGAGGTTCAAATGCAAGCTCTGCACTCCACTTCAAAGCAGCAAGCTAGGACATAAGCATCTCTAAAACCACTTATCATGAAAGAATCATGGGACAACTAGTGTGTCCATAACTGGAGAAGCAGTATAAGGTTTCAAACAAGCACAATACTCATCCATAATGGTTCTTCCTTTTTTCATACACCAATTAGACAGACCACCAAAGTAAAGAGAGGAGAAAAAAGGAAAAATAACCAGCAAATAAACAGCACAAGAAACCATGTTTGCAGCAGATCAAAAGCAGACATGGCACCCTGCACTAAGCAAATAAGCAGACTTCAAGGACTCAGCCAACATGCAGCATATCAAAAGCACTATGTCACCATTGCTAGGGGCAAAACCATGTTTGTACCAATCGGTGCCATGGCACCCTGCACTCCAAAAGAAATTTATGTATATCCCAACTTTGTACTACTAACACATATGGTTTGAAAGCTGATGATTTCTTCAAATGGAACCCCAAAAAAATTCAATTCTATATGGTGGCCTTACCATAGCATTTGAAATGGTACACATACCAACAAATTCTATATTCATGGTCAAATGGAATATGTTAGACTCCAATTCAATATTACTAAACTGGTTTCCAGATTTTCAGATATAGACCAAAGTGGTTTCCATGTGTGATTACAGACCAAAGTGATTTCCAGATTTTTAGATTTGCAGATACAGACCAAGGTGATTTCCAGATTTGGACAAAAACCAAATTATTTTCATGTGTGATTACAATAAGTTTATGACATATGCAGCGTTCTTATTATAACTATAGAATTTTCATAATAACAGAAGTTTGACGAGCACCAATTGTTCCAAAATAAATAAAAAAAATTAAAAAAAAAAACTCATTCGTGATAGTGTTTTATATCACGACATATTGACATTTACAAAGATAGATCCCCCTTCATTATAATGAATTTTCTTTGCGTTTGTGCACCAATTGAACATTCACATTGCTCTAATTATGACATGAACTAAAGCATGATATACATCAAGATTCTACATCAACATTTGTATAAAAATCACTTTGTAGGTATTATTCTTCGTCTGTGTCGTCACCCTTCCTCATTAATCCATCTTCATTATCACAGATGAAGGCATCATCTGTAACACCCTTGGCTTCTATACCTTTGACAGATTGCAAAACTTCCATTGGAATAATTTCAGATTCAATATCATGTCGACGCAAAACCACATCATCATCAATAGCCATAGCAGGTACGACCTTGGTGGTTTCTTCTTGTTGGAACACATCATCAGGTTGTACGACATCCATCTCTGGCACATCCCAAATTTCTCGATGTTGGAACTTTTCTATGACTCTCCAATTGGTACCTAATTTGGTGTCATTAACATAGAATACTTGTTCAACTTGACTTGGTAATACAAATGAGTCATCTTTGTACCATCGACTTGTTACATCAACTATTGTCAAATGTGGTTCTACACACATAGTTCTACTACTACCGGTGTTAAACCATTCACATTGGAACAATAAAATTCGACGTTTGAACAAATAGTTCAGTTCCCACACTCTGCACAAGTGTCCATAGAAGTGTATCAATTGCCCTTCATGCTCCCCTTCTACGACTAATCCACTATTCTGACTTTTCCGATGGTTGTCACGGTCGATAGTATGATAACGGACACCGTTACAAATACATCATGAATATGTGTTCACTAAGCCACTAGGACCATTGGCTAATGACCACATATCATCAGTTGCTTCGGGGGAAACTTGGCTCCGCAATTCAATCATCTACATGAAGAACATGTGTCATGTTACAAGCATGCGTGACATTTACGTAATATACGATTTATGGTAGGATATGAGAATATTAGCTTACATGATCTTTGAACCATTTTGGGAATTCTTTCTAATGTCTGTTTTCGATGTCGAACGCACCGGCTCTTTGGTGTAACAAGTTATTGTGCTCCCTAGTTACAAGAAATGCGATTAAAAAATATTTACTAAGATAAAGACTAATCAATTTACAACAAACACATTATAAATACGTTTGAAGGATTCATACTCTACGTGTTTATCCAGTTATGTGCTATTATGTAGGACAAACCAATAAGCCATCTCGCGTTCAGCTACGGACACATCGGACGCCCTTGTCATTAGACCAAAGGGACGTACAGTTTGAGTGAATACCGCCAACCCTGGGCCACAGTCACCCATGTCATAATTCCTTTCTGGACGGTTAAACAATGTTTCAACTCCATCCAAATACATTGAACAAAATGTTGTACATTCTTTGGAAATGTAAGCCTTAGCAATAGAACATTCAGGATGAGCTTTGTTGGCCACAAACCCTTTTAGACGGCCAAGCAACCTAATGAGCAAGCCAATGACAATGCTATACTACAATCTTTATATCAGCAGTAAAGCGTTAATTAAAATTTGACAGTAATACGAGGGCTGAGATAATACCTCTCAATTAGGTGCATCCATCGATATTGCACTAGGCCTCCAAGCATAGCCTCTCGAGGCAAGTGAATTGCCAAGTGGACCATGACATCAAAAAAAGCCGGCGGGAAAATCATCTCAAGCTTACAAAGTATGAGTACGATTTGTTCATCCAATTTCTGCAAATCTGAACGCCTCAATGTCTTTGAACACAATTGTTTGAAGAAATTTCCCAACTTAAAAAGTGTCGTTCCGATTTCCTTATTAAGGTAGCCACGCATCCCAATTGGAAGAAGTCGTTGTATAAGGACATGACTGTCATGACTTTTGAGGCCAGATAATTTTCCAGCTTGAGCGGTCACGCAATTGGAGATATTTGCTGCATAGCCATCAGGGTACTTCATTGATTTCAAGAAATCACAAAAGCCTTCTCTCTCTTTCACATACAATGTGTATAATGCGGGAGGCTTCTCAAAGGACCCATTAGATCTCCTCTTCAAGTGTAACTCTTTACGTATTTTCACGTCGTCCAAATCTAAGCATGCTTTGTCTGTGTCCTTGTTCTTTCCATCTACGCTCAAAAGTGTCCCAATGACATTGTCACATATATTCTTTTCAATATGCATGACATCAAGGTTGTGTCGAAGCTTCAACGTTTTCCAATAGGGCAAGTCAAACATAATGCTTCTCTTGCTCCAATTCAAATTTTGATGTTCATTCCTTTGTCGTTTTCGATTTTGTGGGTGCTTTTCATACGGCTTGTAAGTTCCAGAATCAATTTGCTCTAGTATTTGGTCCCCCAATAAGTCCAAAGGTTTGGACCTATGCTCCGTTTGACCATTGAAGAGCTCACTTGTTCGCCAAGTGTGGTTCTCAAGCAAGTGGCGACGAGCACCCATATACCCTATTTTACTTCGTAATCCCTAGGACGATGCATTATTGTTACAATTAGAGCAAGCCAAATAACCCTTTGTAATCCACCCTGACATGTTACCGTACGCAGGGAAGTCATTCATGGTCCACATTACTGCCGCATGCATTCTAAAAATTTGCCCGTTCGATGCATCATATGTTTGCACACCATGCTCCCACAAATTCTTCAATTCTGCTATTAATGGTTGCAAGTAAACATCATTGTCTCTTCCATGTGCCGAATGTCCAGGAATAAGCAATGACATCATGCAATATGGCTCTTTCATGCACTTCCACGGTGGGAGATTGTAAGGCATTAAGATTACGGGCCACATGCTATATGATGTGCTCATATTTCCAAATGGATTGAAACCATCTGTTGCCAGCCCTAGCCTTACATTTCGAGAGTCATCAAAAAATGTCGGATGTTGCTTATCAAAGTCCTTCCATGCTTCACCATCGGCCGGGTGCCTTAATATGTCATCATCCAATACCTCGGTCTTTTCAACCTCGGTGTCAAAGGAAAGCACCGCAATACCTTGTGTGGAATCTTTTTACCACCATCATCGTTCAACTTGTATCTACACGCGTCACATGTAGGGCATTTCTCTAAATTAGCACTCGCCTTCCAAAATAGTGCACAATCATTCTTGCACGAATGAATTGTTTCATATCCCAAACCCAAGTCACGTAAGAACTTCTTAACATCATAGAGTGTCCATGGAACTGTTTGATCATATTCTGGTAGAATGTCCTTGAATACCTACATAACCATATCAAATGACTTGTTGCTCCATTTGTTGTACACCTTCACATGAAGCATCTTAATGACGAATGATAACACAGAAAACTTTTCACATGTCGGGTAAACTTTGCGTTGTGCATCTTCGAAAAACCTAGTGAACTTATGCAAATCCTCCCTCTCCAAACCATTAGGTTCCTTGTCGGTATGATCATCCATAAGACCACTCACGTAAATTTCTTCCAACATAATAGGCAATTCATCTATGGGTGGATCATCGATATCTGTCATACATTCGCCACTACCTCCATATTAGTCATTTGATACACTACGACGAGACACGGGAACATGTTCCCGTGGTGCACCCAAGTTATATACGAAGATGCAATTCCTCTTCAGATCAAGTGCATCCACACAACTTGTCTGCTATATTTTGTGCCATTAATGCAATCGACACACAGACACCTAATTTCATCATCTATGCCTACATTTACCGTAGCAAAATCAAGGAATGACTTCACCCCTTGTTGATACTCTTTACTTGTCAACCTATTATTTATCGTTATCCAACTCTTGTCCATTTTGTCACCTACAACTCACACAAAGATTAACCGAGGAACAAATAAGAACACGCATTTCAAGTTGAGATAGATTATGTTGTTTTTCATTCACTGTTTGGCTTGTCACATAAATCTCTTTTAGGGTGGACTTTATGACATGATTTGTTCTAAAACAATGCATAATTATGGAAGTTAATTTCAAAAATGACCCATAATTTTGGACCACTAGATAGCATAACTAGTAGAGCACTAGTACTAGTGAAACCATATGGTCAATAATAGAATGATATAAGAATCAAAACCATTTTCATGCTCTCAACAGTGTGTGTGCATGACATGATAAGCATTTTATGGTCACTGTCTCAACTATTTTGAGTTGCATAGTTAGAAGGCCAAGGAGAAGAGGTATTCAGAGATTCTTCATTCTTGCTAAGTTGAATAATTGGTCCGAGTCTTATTTGTAGTTTGCAAACAATATAATATTTTTATCTATAAATGTAAGTAATGGAAACTTTGGGAACTTAACTCATATTCAAGGGCCTATTGAGATGCATCAATTTGCTCAAGATAACCAAGGGAAACACTTCATATATGACACTGACATACCTACTGAAAGGAGCATTATAATGCAAGAAACTACGCCTTTGTTCTGTAGGCTCACTGACCTCCAATACACTTGGGGGGCCTTCCTTTAGGAAACAACACTTAGCCTAAATTTGATTATCAAAGTTAGGGAAATAATCTTCCCATCAGCAATATAATAATGGCTTGCCTGTCCAGCCCAAGAATCTGTAACGCCCTCAAAATAATAACATTAAACCCATCAATATAAACATGCATTTATATACAGAAGATCCACATTTCCTCAATTCATTAGATTACTTCATTACAAAAGTATCACACGTTAACAACAAAAGTAAATGCCCTACGGGCTTACAGCTTTCCAAGTTAACACTTGGTTACAAAAGAGAGTATTGACTCAGTTACACATTAAGCCCTTGGCTTGAATTTACATGTAATACATCAAAAGGAAAATAAGGCAACAAAAGTAAGTTTGCCCCTAGCCTCCCAAGCTATGTCCTCAGAAGTGGCATTCTACCTGTACCTGAAAATGATGTTCCCATATAGGGTGAGCCACAGCCCAGCGGAGATATACTAAACCAACTATGAACAATGATTAAAAGATTAGCAACTGATAGATGGTCAATAATTACACTTCCACTTATATCTTATTAAAATTCCATGACCGTCAAGTTTATATTACAATTCACTTTCCATTTCTTATTCGACTTTGAGTTTGAAAACAAGGCTCAGTACTCTGGCCAAAACATTTGATGAGGTTATAGTTCATCACTAGAACACTTTCGAAATTCACGGTGGATACACATTTTGGTGTTGTATCAATAACACATAAACTACTTCCATACTTCACAAACGATGATGATATACATGTTAGTGCTATATCAATTCAAACAAACTTTTCAATAGATAAGCCTATGAGCTATATCACCACTACAACAGATAAGCATATGAGCTATATCAACACTTCAATAGATAAGCATATGAGCTATATCACTACCACAACAGATAAGCATATGAGCTATATCAATATTCCAATAGATAAGCATATGAGCTATATCAATACTTCAACGGGTGAGCATATGAGCTGCATCCCAGGGTCCATCCCCCATCTTCCCTTAACCATTGACCAGTTTAGAGGTACATCCCCCATCTTCCCCTAAACCATTAACCAGCTTAGAGGTACATCCCCCATCTCCTCCCATACACAAGTAATGCAAGTAAGCACAGAATCACACACGCAATCAACCAATACATAAAGTTAATGTATTCTATCAACTATCTACACATAATGCATATAAACACATTGGTCATATACCCAATCAATCAATACATAAAGTTAATGTATTATATCATGCGTCATACTCTATGACACACTCGATTGATTAGTTTTAGTTCACCTAATCATCATGCATTGTCTACAACAATCAACACTACCCTCCACCGGTAGCCCAAAGCAATTATTCCTAAGCAGGAAATAAATGCACAAATGGATAATATATCAACATTCCAATTAGGTGAGCAATAAATAATTTGTCTACACTCTTTAATCCCATACCTTCCCAATTTCAACATTCTCAATTCAATTCCTTGCTTTCTTCAATTAATTATATGCATTAATTAATTAAACCAATTAGGGCAAATTACCATAATTCACAAAACAACCCTAAGGTTCCATTGTCATCAATGTCCCAACACTAATCTCATTTCTCTATGCCTAACATGCATATAGGTTTATATATTTAAAACCTCAACTTTCGTAAAATTACACAATGGCCCAAACTTTCTCAAAATTACCCAACAACCCCCAACATATCAAAATGCTAAAATTTAAAGACAAAACTCATAAGATAGAGTAGGTTATCCCTACCTCGAATGATGGGACGCAACGAAGAAGATGAAGAAACGGAAATGCTCCAAATCCCAAAATTTTCAGATTAAAAGATAGCCCTCGACGATCAACACAACTTTTGTAAAGGCCCAAGGTGAGAAAACAACTCCTACTAGATCAATCCTAAGAGAGAAGTTAGGGTTTTAGTGAGAGGAGCTCTCAAAACACCTTTTTGGAAAAGTAAGAGAGAGAAAAGATGTTGAAAAGTGAACAAAAAAGTCGGATCTCGGCTTTATATAAAAGTCTCCCTGCTCGAGCGTCCAAACCCCCGCTCGAGCGTCACTCACAGACTCCCGCTCGAGCGTCAACAATCTCGCTCGAGCGGCGGATACACACTCCCAGAACTTTTACAGAACCAGGTCTCCGCTTGAGCATCAACTCTCCCGCTCGAGCGTCACACACAACATCCCGCTCGAGCGTCAAAACTCCCGCTCGAGCTCACAACACTGCAGACGAGATACTGGAAGATGGAAAACTATGCTCTAGCGTCGAAAACCCCGCTCGAGCGTGAAGGCCAAAATCTGGGCAACTACTCTTGGTTTCTGAGTTCAACCAACCTGTTTCAAACTCGCCCAACACAACTCAAGACTCGAATACAAAGAGAAAGGAATAGTAAGAGGATAAGACAGCAGCACCCTCACGAAATCGAATCTGGATTACAGTTAAACAATAACAGGGAATACCGGGATCGCTATAACCTCCCCCCTTAAAGAATTTCGTCCCCGAAATTAAGGGTACGCCAAAACACAAGGCCAATTGATCACAGAGCATTCAACAACCGAGCCCCAAGGAAAGAAATTACTTTCATAACAAACCTCTGACTCACTCTTACCAAGGAAGATACTAACCAAGGGAACACATTCTAAACGACCATACCTGAGGTACGCAAGCCTCAATAAACCAAACCTCCTCCGAAACAATTCACCAATAACCGACTAGTGCTTCAAGCTAAGTCACTACTCAACAACACCACCAAAGCAAATCTTTAGAGTAGATAATAAGAAAACATTTTCTTGTTCAAGAGGCATTTCTCAAAGATGTTTAAATTTTCAGCGTTAATGTTCCGGAATAAATCTTGCATTTTCCATACGAAAACTCAAAAGCTTTGTAAACATTTTTCACAAATACGGTGTTACCCAAAACGAGAGTCATCCATGGTTTATTTGCCCAAAAGATTAATCTGGAATTCTTTAGAATCCTTGAATTAAATCAACTTTCCAACAACGCATTTAGATGGTCCCAAACGCTAGGAAAATTTTGTTTTCCATTTCTTTCCAAAACAGCACTATCCATAACCATCACTCACATAGTGATGCCACAACCGACACGAAATGTAACATTTCTATAATGATAATTAATAGAAATAACAATAGTGCTAACAACACATAAGGCATAAGAAAATCATGGTTTTGCAATTTCATCCCAACAATACCCCCCCTTTAATACACAAATGATACACATTTTAGTGCTGTATCAATATCAATCCAAACATCAGACATACATAATGTATAAAAGCCAATCATTCACAATGATCAATCAATACATATATTAGATGTATTATTCCAACCGTTAGATTCAACGACAGACGTTCGATTAGTTTCGGTTTCCCTTAATCAATATACAAAGTCTACAACGAACGAGACTGAACTCAAGGTGACCAATGCCAACCCAAAACCCGATACCGACAAGCTGACTAATCAACTCAATAAACTTTACATTCCGTAACCCACACACTGACGTGCCACTAAAACCACTAACCCCAACCACGGAGTTCTCTACACAAACCACAAATTTTGGAATCTCTTCGGATCTCCTAAAATTGAACCGCATCAACACTGCGTCTATGGGAATCACCATTCCCCGCCATGGCTATCTAGCAAGCCTGCTCACTTCCTTGACCAAAGACCGACATGGTCAACCTCAATCACAACAACCCGAACCCAACAATTGATAATCAATCACAATACGAACACTACCCCTATACACTCGATGGGGTCACCACGGACTCACTGAGTAGCAAGTCCCAAAACACGAACCAACATACAGGTACCATTCCTACTAACTCAAGATACAAATCTTACATTCCCTCGAACATTCTCACATAATCTTGCCATCCCGAGAGTACCCTCCAGAGGCCCAGCCTCCGTGCTAAACCACTAGTCAAAACTACCGCTAGGCAACCATCATGACCCAAACCCCGACACCACTACAAGTCGCCGACGAGGCTTTCAAGGATTCACTCTTCTAACTATCCAGCCGAGTAAAGGTTCTCACCCTCCTCACTATTAATCCACATCTCTATCCGCAAACACCATACCACTGTGACTCCATCCACGGGTCACACTCTAACCACGGGCTATATACCCAATTAACCCTTCTGATAACATCCTCTGGCCTGACCAGTGCTAAGGTACGAACCTATCACATTCGACCCAAATAAAGGAATTTGGAAACTTAGGGAGACACCCATTATACTACTGCCCGAGACATAGTACCAGCTACCCACAACACATCGCTCCCGATACAACAATCACAACCTTATATAGGGACTAACATCCCCTCACTTAAAACGGCCAATCAGTACACCTGCAATCTCGGCAACGTTACCTACCACGAAGGTACAAGTCCAACCTTAACAAAATTATGCGTTATGCCCCCGTAGGGCACCATAACAAATGCGTGTTACATCTAGTACTAATCGCACACTTCACATCCTCTCGAGTTCACCCGACAGTAGACCGAAACCTATACTACGAACAAATTCTTTTATTTTTTTATTTTTTAATGGGTAATACCTATGAAATTCCACACACTCGGCAAGTAAAATAGTTCTCGCTCCAATATTGCCTTGGCTAGGACACGCACCCCTCGGTGGTTCTTTCAAATTTGAAAACATGGGCTCCTCAACTCTCATCTTTCCGAAATCAAGTCACATGCCTAATACCAAAAATTTTTTTATGGTTTTACAGCAACTTTATACATTAATAAAACTTCAGAGCTACAACATGCTCCGATTCACCCAATCCAAGGAAATTAACAAACAAAGCATATATGTGTATATATATAGATAAACAAACAGTTTAGATGTTTCAACATTCCCAAAACACATTCGCTACACAACGGAACCCAATGATCACAAAACAATAATCCACCGATTACAAAACAGAATATAAAAAGCGGATTAGTCAAACAAAACCATCCACATCAGTTATTAATACTACTACCGTCCTTGCTGGACCAGCCGAAGTTGGTCATCCCGAACGATAAGATACCTACGAACTTACAAGCCACTGGACAAGAAAACTACTGAAGTGGCCCCTCCGTCCACAACCTGGAACACCCTACAACTTCCCCAACTGGGGCTTGGGAACTTCGACTCTACTGAGGCCCTCGCTATCTGGGCCTGCTAGTCCCCCATAAACGTACTGTTCCTGCCAGTCAAATGAAAACTGAGCCTGGCTGGTTTGTAAAAGCCCTAAAGAAGCCCCTGGCTGGTACAGAAAAGCCGAATATGAACCTCGGCTGATTACACATACCAACAGTAGTGGTGCCGAGCACGAGACTGGTTTCAGAATCTGGGCTGATGAAGATGCCGCAACATTGCCTCCCCACTGAGGTCATTTGATCGGCCCAAAACCCGGCTGGTTAGTGATCCTGGTGGTAAAACTACTGGTTGAACTGTTAACCTGCCCCTTCCTCTGAGGGCAACCCGAAACCCCTGTGGCGCCAACAGACCACATCTGAAACAAATGATACCCCTTTGTTTACGTTCTCCTGAACCCAAATCCGACACTGGGAAGGGTAGTTCCTAGCCCGACTCCCTGTTTGCGGGTTTAAACCCTCTGCCTCTTTAAAGGCCTACCAACATCCTGAGTCACGGGAGTTGCCGAGATGGCTCCTCCCACTGTGGCCCATTGCCTAGGCACCGCAACTCTACATGGGCAGCTGCCTCAACAAGCCACTTATCTTTTTTATACCAGACCCGCTATCCTTACACGAATGTCGTCACAAACAGCTTACTCTCAAACTCAAACACGCAAATCCTCCGTTTCCACGGCTTCTGGAGTCAAACCTCGACAAATTAGCAACATCTTTCGAACCGCACCAAGGTGTAGTACCTTGGCGTAACTTCCACAACTGTTTTCCCGCAACTTCTTCCCGGAGCGGAAGGAGGGAATCATAACTTCCTCGCCTAGGCAGCCTGTAAAAGTAACAGAGACTCGTTAGCACACGTACACAACTGTGCCGAACCTATAACCTCGCGTACCTAATCATGGAAACTGTAATTCACTTACTCCAATGTAGCAAACATAAACCAGTCATAAGCCACGTTACGAATTTCATTTCCGGAAATAAGATAGTCCCTGAGGCGTTACTAAGAGCTCCGGTTAGAAAACAGCATTGATCAAGTGCCCTTTTCCAACAAGACTCACAGAAACCCAAGGATCCAATCAACATCTAGAAATTTAAATCCCATACACATAATCACTAACATGTTATCAATTAGAGCCAGATAGCATATTGACCTACATCCAAGTCTCTATCAAGCGAGACAACCCATATGTGATCCTAAATCACTTACCACGTACCAAAGTATTCGAACTCGGTACGCTCTGATACCAAAGTTGTAACGCCCTCAAAATAATACATTAAACCCTCAATATAAACATGCATTTATATACAGAAGATCCACAATTTCCTCATTCATCAGTTACTTCATTACAAGTATCACACGTTAACAACAAAAGTAAATGTTCCTACGGCTTACAGTTCCCAAGTTAACACTTGTTAGCAAAAAGAGAGTATTGACTCGGTTTCAACATTAAAGCCCTTGGCTTGAATTTACATGTAATACATCAAAAAGGAAAAATATAGGCAACAAAAGTAAGTTTGCCCCTAGCCTCCCAAGCTATGTCCTCAGAAGTTGGCATTCTCCTGTCCTGAAATGATGGTTCCCTTATAGGGTGAGCACAGCCCAGCGGAGATATACTAACAACTCATGAAAAATGATTAAAAAGATTAGCAACTGATAGATGGTCGATTACTTACACTTCCACTTATATCTTTATTAACAATTCCATTGATACAGTCAAAGTTTATATTACAATCAACTTTCCTTTCTTTTTGACTTTTGAGTTGAAAACAAGGCTCAGTACTCTGGCCAAAACATTTGGGAATGAGGTTTAATATTTCATCACTAGAACACTTTTCAAAATTACTAGGTGGATACACATTTTGTGTTTGTATCAATACACACATAAACTACTTCCATCTTCACAAACGATGATGATATACATTGTTAGTGCTATTACAAAAAAAATTTCAAACAAAACTTGTCCAATATAGATAAGCCATTGAAGCTATATCACTACTACAACAAGATAAAGGCATATGAAGCTATATACAACATTCAATAGATAACGCATATGAGCTTATGATCAATATCCACAACAGATACAGCATAGTACTACATCAATATCCAGATAAGATATTAAGTTTCCAATCAGTGACGCAGTATACTTTATTACCTTCCAAGGTAGAAGCATATGAGCGTGCTCTCAGGAGTTCATCCCCCATCTCCTCCCTTAACCATATGACATCAGGTTTAGAGGTCATCCCCCCATCTTCCCTTAAACCATACGCGCTTAGAGGTACAACCCCATCTTCCCCAAATGGACTCCCTCTCCTCTACAACAAGCAATGGCAAGTAGACTAAACACACCGAATCAAACCACACGATAACATAAAGTAATGTATTCTACTCAAACCTCTACACATAATGCATATAAAATACATTGGTCGTATACCCAATCAACTCAATTTACATAAAGTTAATGTATTTATCATCGTATACTCTATGACCCCCAGAATTTGATTAGTTTTTATGTTGCCTAATCACATGTCATGTCCTATCAACAATCAACACTACCCTCCACCGGTAGCCCAGAAGCAATTATTTCTAAGCAGAAATAAATGCACAAATGGATAATACATCAACATTCCATTAGGTGAGCCAACAATGATTTTGTCTATACTCTTTTAATCCCATACCTTCCCAATTTCAACTTCTCAATTCAATTCTCGCTTTCTTCAATTAACATTATATGCCATTAATTAATTAACCAAGTTAGGGCAAATTACCATAATGTCACACAAAACAACCCTAATTGGCTCCATTGTCCTCAATGTCCATACATTAATCGCATTCTCTTATGCCTAACATGCTATATAGGTTTAATGTAATTTTAAAGCTCCAACCTTTTCGTAAAATTTAACAGAGGTCCAAGACTTTTGCTCAAAATTATCCCAACTAACCCCCCAACATAGTCAAAAAGTGCTAAAATTTAAGAGACAAAACTCATAAGATGCGAAGGTATGTGGTTATCCCTCCTCGAATGATGGGACGCCACACGAAGAGAGAAAAAACGGAAACTGCCCAATCCGACAAATTCTTAGATTACAAAGATACCCCTCGACGATCACACACGAACTTTTGAAAGGCCCAAGGTGAAACAAACTCCTACTTGATCAATCCTAAGAGAGAAAGTTAGGAGTTTTAGTGAAGAGGAGCTCTCAAAATAACCTTTTGGAAAGTAAGAGAAGAGATGAAAGATTTGGTGAAAAGTGAACAAAATTAGTCGGATCTCGCTTATATAAAAGTCTCGCCTCGCTCGAGCTTGACCCCAAGCCCTGACGGATCACTCAGCAAGACTCCCGCTCGAGCAGTCAACATCCCGCCTCGAGCGGCGGAACACACGTCCCAGAACTTTTACAGAAACCATGGTCTTCCGCTCGAGCGGTAACTCTCACACCGCTCGAAGCGTCACACACAACATCCGTCGAAGCGTCAAATACTCCGGCTCGGAGCCTCCACAACACCTGCAGAGGAATACTGTGGAAAGATGGAAAACTAAACGCTCAGAGCGTTCGAAAACCTCCCCGCTCGAGCGTGAAGGCCAAAATCTGTGGGCAACTACTTCTTGGTTTCTGAGTTCAACCAACCTGTTTCAAACCTCGGCCCAACACAACTCAGACTCAGAATACAAGAGAAAAAGAAATAGTAAGAGGATAAGACAGCAGCACCTCACGAAATCGAATCTGGATTACAGTTAAACAATAACAGGGAATGAGCGGAATTGCTATAGGAATCTATAATTCTTATAAAATCTAAATGATGCCTATAGGCAATCCTGAATAGCCATGTACAAAACTTTAATCCAGCAAATTAGCAAACAAGAAAATGTAAACACTAGTGCATCGCCTGCTTAACAAATTTAACTTATTTAGTAAAATCAAGTGTTTGATCGAGCAAAATGGGCTTAGAATAAAGTGGCCTAGAAACCTTAGAAAAGAAATGCATGTGCTTCGTCTTATGTAACGCTTATCTAGTTCTCTTTATTTGTTTTTGTTTGTCAATTGGTAAGTGCTTCGTCTTAAATATAGTTTTTAATTCAACTTTGTACTGTAAAAGTAAAGTAGAAATTTTGAGTAAAGTTTTTTGAAGATGTTTTTAAGTATATATAGAGTTTTGCATCATATTATTGGTTGAAGTTCAATAAATGAACAGACAAACTAATTAAAGGTGGTAAAATAATAGCTGACTATATAGTAAATTCTTTACCGTCAAAATCTTTAGAATATATCAGTATTTGTAGATCTCCAGCTTGTCGTAAAACCTGGGTTTTATGATATTTGTTTTCCCATGTCCTCAATTATTCCTCTCTCCTCTCTCTCGTCTCTCTACACTTCGAATTGCTTGATTCATAGATTGGTATACATACTACTCTTACTACTTACGAGGCTGCCGACATTAATATGGTCCCTAGTGGACTCATCCTTTTCATCTAACCCGACAATGACTTTGCAACTGAATTTTTACATTGAATTTGAAGCCCTATGTCTATATTATATTGTCTACGTAGACTTTGAAATTATATTATGTAACCAATTTGATGTACCTTAAGTTGTTGTTGTTTCCCAGACTAGACCCCTCTTTTGTAAAATTTTTGGAATAAAGAATATCGATCACAAAATGAAATAGATTCTTTCATAAAAAGATAAATTTATTTTTTTGTGCAATTTTTATGTAAGATAATTATGTATATTTCTGAAATTGATTTTATGTAGCAAATATAGAATTGAGATTAAGGAAGATGTTGTTGCATTAGAAGCATGAGCAATGAGGACATGAAGGTAGCAGCTTCCCCATTGGGAATTTTTTTTACTTTTAAATTTAATTTATGGAAGCTGTCCATGTTGACAATATTAACAATCACTCCATACAAGACATTGCCCTAGTATTTGTAGCAATTGGCTTGATTCACCTTCAAGGATTGGCCCCTATAGTTTTATTTCAATCACATTTCAATACAATGCCCTAAATTTTTAGCATTTCCTAACTGATGTCTGTGTGGGGTTTTTCACATAATATATATACTAGCGTATGCCCGTGGCTAAAGGCAGCGGTGTAAATAATATTAAGATTAAAATGCAGTTATAAAAATATATTTAATAGACTGTTACTCTACAATTCCAAACAAATCAAATATAAAAAAATTAAATATCAAATAATCACACCAGCCAGTGCTTCTGCCTAAAGACCTACCGTATGCTCGTGTCTCAAGGGCAACGGTGTAAAAATATATTAAGATTTAAAATGTCAATTTTAAAGAACATATTTATGATATTTTTTTATCTTTTTAAAGATGACTTGTTTCATTAAATTTTGCCATTAACATGATTTATGAGGAGGGATATTGTGTATTACTATTTATGTCTCTTTTGACGATATATTCTATGATATTATGACATCTCGCTCTATCATATAATATGCCATTATAGATATTAACAAACAATTTACTCAGTATTATATAGATGGTAATTTATATTATTATAGGCTAAGATTATTCAAAATATTAAGTTATTGCATGTTTAAAAATAATGGTAATCATATTGTATCCGATGCTTAAAATGTTAATATTATTTACACCTCCGGGTTGTTTTAAGAACGTTAGTCAATAAGAGTAATAAGTGTTCAATCAATAGAAGACATGCTTTCAATAATGCCTTCTGGTAAATATAGCAGGGCAACTGGGACGTCTTGGTATTGGTTAGGACAATATTTGTTGGCTGACTTGAATTACTATAGTTTTGTGTGCTTAAAGAGTATTTGAAACAAAAGAGGTCGAGTTCAGGTTTCAACTGCAATTTGAAATCTCACTGTGATTGGAGAATCGCCAACCAATCAATATTCAAGGAGTTAAAGATAAGATAGACCGGACAATACAAATGACCAAAACATTTAATCCAATATTTC
>NW_021026458.1:0-76728 GCF_004153795.1 Camellia sinensis
AACTACAAGCATGCAAAACAAAGCATAAATGCAATAAACACCTAAAGCAGTCTCAAAACAATCTTAAAATGTGCAAAAGAAGTGCTGAAATTAAGACAAAAATGGCTAAAATAGTAAGCTACAACATTGAGCTATGTAAGCTAGTTAACAAGACACGAGGATGGAAGGCTACCTCCTCTATTCTTGAACTTCAAAACAACATTTTTACCACTGAAAAATCTCTGAAAACTAGTGTTTAAAAGCTCAAAAAAAGATAGTGAAGAGATGGGAAACACAAGTATAAAGGTTTAGGAGATAAGGTGTAAAGAAGGGTGGTTAACCCCTCTACCTTTACCTTCAGCCCATAAAAACATTCCAAAAATAGTTCAAAAATAGCAAGAAAAGATGGGAGAGAAGTGGTGTAGAGATGCTCAAAATTGTACCTCTTGAAGCAAGGTTACTCTTTTGTTCACAAACCACAAAGCTTGTACTCTCAAGGGCTGAAATTTGGACCCAATAATCTTAGCAAGGAGAACCCCGATATTAGTTTAGGAAGTGTAGAGAGAGAGTGTATAGGTTGCAAGATAGAGATAGAGAGAGAATTTCAAGTTTTTGTCCTTTTAGAATTTTTTGTAACCTTAAATCAGGAAGGAAGGCCTGGTATATATAGAAAAACAGCCCATCAAGTCGAAAATATCCATATAGGAACAGCTGGAGCTTTGGGAGGACAGCTGGCCAAAAATATCTACGTTTTTCACCAGTGGCCAGCAAGCCAGAATTGTGAATTGCAGGCCACAGAAAATCGGCTTCTAGACCCAACTTCAAATGGGCATATCTCCTTCATTCGGACTCAGTTTTATGTCATTCTTGAGTCTAAATTGAAGCCCTAGAAGTCTACTTTCCATTGGTGTTAGCCTCACATCTAAATTCTAAGTGTGTAAAGAGATATTTCTATTTTAGTGATGGTTGTTCATTTCTGTCTTAATTGGATTGATGCCTAACTTCAAACAGCCATATCTCCCTCATCCGGACTCGACTTTAGGAGATTCTTGAGTCTAAATTGAAGCCCCATAAGTCCATTTTCCAATGGTGGCAGCCTCATAACTAAATTCCAACTGTACAAAAGGATAGGCCAGATTTAGTGAAGGCTGCCCAGTTCTTTCTTAACGATTTCATGCTCAACTTCTTCCCCAACTAGTTTTCTTCCCTCCTCCAATTTTCTTCAACTCCAAACCTATAAATAAGAGGTTTTCAAGATTTTTCAAAGACTTCACCTCTTCTATTTATTTACTTTGTCCTTACCCAATTTACCAAAAAGTGCAACTTTTAAAGGAAATGCGTGCCTTGGAACATCGTAGAAACATTTGGAAAAATATTTTGAAAGAAAGGGTTTTAAAGTCTAAAATGGTTTTGGTCTAAAATAGTTTTGGTCAAAATGGGGTGTAAGGTTGGGATTTAGAATTTCTTCTTGCTAAAGAAATCAAACATTTGCACAGCATAACTTTCATCATCGAGTGATCAACCTAAGGCGCCCAAGTCTTAAGGGTGATCAAAAATGGGGTGTCTACAGTTGTCCCTCTTTGACAGAGCTCAGAGTCATGATATGAAGTGAGTGAATGTCAAAGCCTGAAGATAACCCATTTTGACAAGGCCATAAGACTTGGGTAAACAAACAAAATGCAGATGCAGTTGGTTGAACTTGAGGGTTGCCTACGTATCCCTTTACAAGGAATCAAATCAGCGTAGTTCTGGGGCAGGATACACAATTGTAACGAAATCATGCAAATGATATACAATGTAACGAAATCATCAAACCACAAGCAGTGGAAAACACATGAATACCATAAAGGAATGGCGATGCAAATCAAACTACGTTTTATATAGAAAAGAAGTGGGCACAGCCAAACGACGTCTAGCACAGGCTAAGTGTCTACGTCCTCAATACTGGCCTCAGTGCAGCATGGATGCTTGCACATAATAGAACCATGTTTCAACATGAAAGGGGTGCGGACACATACAAGACTATGTGTTTCGTAGAAAGAGAAAGAGTACAAGTAATTGGGTGGTATGATATAAGTGAGGAATGATTTACTGGGGAAAGATAATGTTGAACATTGAATGTAACAAGACAAAGTACGAAGCAATGGATGAAGTGAATAAGGGGCATAGGCCAAACCACATTTTACCTAGAAAAGGCATGGACACAAAATAGACCACGTCTAACACAGAAAAGGTGTTGACACCCTCAATACTGGCCTCAGCACAGCATAGGTACTTACATAAGATAGAACCATGTTTCAACAAAGGAAAGGTATAAGCACATACCAAACTAAGCTTAACATGGAAAGGATGCAGGTGATAAAATGGTATGATGCAGTAGATACATGCAATAAATTCTATATACAATGCAATAGATTTAACAGATAATAAATTCTATTTAGTAACTAGGAAGTAAAAGTACTTTACAGGGGCAATTAGCGATGACTCACCTTATGCTGCTATGGATCTTCCTCTTCTTCTTGGTTTCAAGACTTCTTCCTACATCTTGCACTTCCAAACCACAGGTACTACTTTTCTCCCTGACTATGTTTGCAACTTTCCCTATTCTCTAATAGGGTGACAGACTAAGTTGGTTTAGAATCCAGAATTGAGACGCGTACAAGCTACCTCAACCTATGGGGCTGCCATACAGATTTCAAGCCAAGGATGCATACTTGGGTATTCAAACCATACTTTAGTCTTGAAAATTCCAAACCCTTGCGTTCTAAGCCTCGGCCATTCGAACTCTAGTTTCCACCGTCTCAGTTGGTCTCTTAGGAACTCATCGCAAACACAGTCAGATGGCTATACCAAACCACCGGAAGTCGTTCGGGCATGACAAACACCAAAGGAATTGCACCTTTAGAGGATTTAAGGTCTCCTAGACCCAAGGAGTGCACAAGACAGTGCGATGCAAGTGCACAAAATAGTGCAAGTGGGGGGGACACGAGATAGTGCGATGCAAGTGGATGCACATGGCAGTGCGAGGTGAGTGCATAAGACGGTGCGATACAAAGTGCACAAGATAGTGAGATGTAAGTTTGCACAAGACAGTGCGATACAAGGTGAAATGCACAAGATAGTGTGATGCGAGATGCACAAGACAGTGCGATATGAGTGGAATGCATGAAATAGATGTGAATGCACAAGACAATGCGATACGGGGTGCATATGATAGTGCGATGCAAGTGCACAAGACAGTGCGATACAAGGAGCACAAGACAGTGTGAGGTAAGTGCACAAGATAGTGCGATGCAAGTGAATGCACAAGACAGTGTTGTGGAAGTTACGATGTAGGTTAAATGCACAAAACAGTGCGATGCAAGTTTGCACAAGACAGTGCGATACAAGGTGAAATGCACAAGACAGTGCGATGCATGGTGCACAAAAAGTGCGATGCAAGTTTGCATAAGACAGTGCGATACAAGGTGAAATTCACAAGATAATGCGATGCAAGGTGCACAAAACAGTGCGATGCAAGTTTGCACAAGACTGTGCGATATAAGTGAAATGCACAAGATAGTGCGATGCAAGGTGCACAAAACAGTGTGATACATGGTAGAATGCACAAGATAGTGCGATACAAAATGCACAAGATAATGCAATATGGGATGAATGGTATGCAAAAGGAAATGAGTAGTGCATAGAGTAGTGCATCATGTACCTTATGAAATGAGTGCAGGGCAACTTGCCAAAACTCATTGAAATGTAACACAAAGAGAGGCAACTCGACAAAACTCTGTTAAGTGCAAAACAAAGTCAAGAGCAAGAGCAACCAATCACGCAATTCAACTCAACTAGAGTTTATAAGCATGCAGGCATAATCCAAAGCACATGTATTAATTAGAGGGAAGATGGCAATTCCAAGAGAGTTTTAAAATGGTTGGAGACAACTTTCGAAAGCTGAATCATATCAGAATCATAATGGGGGTAAGCTACCCTAACCTAGGGAAAAGTGCCAGATAAATGGCTTTGAACGGATGGGGAGAAAGGTTGGATCCATGCCCTTTGTTCACTTGATGACCCGATCATATGCATTGAAAATTGCCCCTAGTGTCCAGTCATTGGGCACCGGTTGGGTTCATGCCCCTTGTTCGAATGATGACCTAATCAGATGTACTGAACATTGCCCCTAGTGTCCAGTCATTGGCCACGTTTTTCAACATTATGCAGACATGTGTCATGGGGATCTTCAGGTCCTAGAACAGTTGCCAACCAATCAGATTTATGTTTCTCTTCTGACCTATTGAGAACTTACTCCAGTGCCCTCCGAAGTAGTGACAGATTCCTCATATACACTTTGCAATGATCATGAATGCGATGCCCCTTGTATGGACACACATGGACTTGTTTTTGAGTTCGAATCGAACATTCATGTATGGAGTTTTGACCATGCCACTCTGTTGAACTTTGAGTGACAAACACACGATGGTGACTCGATGAAGAGTGCTTTTGAGCGACTGACACACTATGGTGACTCGATGAAAAGCGCAGACTAAAACAAACACCAGGCGCGACACAACAGAACTTACAACTGACCCAACAGCAGAAAAAGACTCAAGGTAACTGATCATTCATAATGCCTCTTGTATTACTTATGCTCCCTTTAAAACTCAATTTCTATTTATGTTTTGCTGAAGATAGAGATTCCACTGATAAGTTCAAGTATTGAAAATATGTCCACTTGTTGATTCAAGTTAGTTCTTTCTTACCCAACGCAAGTATATGATATGTATAGCAGTCAGTGTAGCTCATGGATTGATGCGAAGCTGATGACATGAATTGGGCAAGATGATTGAGTTGAGATGGATGAGATAGATATGGTTGAGACCAAACTTCAGGATGAAGTTGTCTATGTATCCCAAGACTGGGAATCAGGTCAACGTAGTTCATGGCCAAGGTTCACTCAGGTGTTAACACTATCCTTTTGCGCTCTAACTTTTGCCAAAGTCGCCCCTTCGGGGTTTTCAACCTTGCGAGCTATATTTTTTGATTTCTCATTTTTCAATGCTCTAACTTTTGCCTAGGTCACCCTTTCAGGTTTTCGGCCTAGCGAGCCTCTCAAAGATAGTGTTACAACACTTCTGGTGAATTTGATCAATAGTCATCATTGCCCTAACACTTGAACTGGTTTCACCTTGAGTTGAGTTTGATTCTCCGTTCCCTTGTGCATGTCTTCCTCCTTCTTTCACTCTATTTGCAAAGTTGGCTCTTTTCGCAATGTGGTACCTTCTTGCATTGGCTTCCCTGAATTCAGACAAAAGTTCCCTTCCTCACAGTTGATTGGATTTCATTCCCATGGATGCTTCTAGCTTGATGGTTGACTTCTTTTTTCCTTTTTTTTTTTTCTTTTCTTCATTCCTTTTTTGTTTCTTTTTTTTCTTTTCTTCTTTTTTTTCTTTTTCTTCTTTTCTGGTTTCTTTTGTCCAATTCTTAAAACACCAGAAGGAGAAATTCTACAATTGTGAGGTCTGAAAGCTGTTTTGTGCTTGCAGGTCTGAAAGCTGCTTTGTGCTTGCCAAAATGATCGCCTAACGGCGAAAAGAATCCCCAAGACACTGTAAAATACCACGCACAATTCTAAACCAATCTTTGCAAGTTTTGCAAAAGAAATAGCTTAAAATTTTTGAAATCATGAATGACTTTGCACTGATAAGTCAGAATTCACTCAAACCATTTGGGGGATCCTTCTCAACGCTTGAGCTTATTAACAGAATGTCATTCAAAAAACAAATTCAAAGCCTTTTTCTATTTACAAAAGGTCACACATGCATCACTATAGGCACAATAAAATGATCAGAAACTTGACTCCCACTTTCTATAAAGATGAAGACCTAAGGGTACACGAGAGCGACAGGACAATATAAAATACCACGCACAATTCTGAACCTATCTTCGCAAGTTTTGCAAAAGAAACAGCTTAAAATTTTTGAAATCATGAATGACTTTGCGCTGATAAGTCAAAATTCACTCAAACCGTTCGGGGGATCCTTCTCAACACTCGAGCTTATTAACAGAATATCATTCAAAAAACAAATTCAAAGCCTTTTTCTATTTGCAAAAGGTCACACATGCATCACCATAGGCACAATAAAATGATCAGAAACTTGACTCACACTTTCTATAAAGATGAAGACCTAAGGCCCCGTTTGTTTTGGGAGATAGAATGGAGGGGATTGATAGTGAGGGGATTAATAGTGAGAGGATTGTTAGTGAGGGAATTGATAGTGAGGGGATTAATAGTGAGGAATTGTTAAATTATTTTTATATAAAATAATAAAACAAATAAAAAAATATAAAAAAATAAACATTATATTTAAAAAAAATTCCCAATATATAAAAAATAAAAAAAATAAAAAAATTTCTAATCCCCTCACTATTTTTCTAATACCATCTCTACCTCCTCCTTACTAATCCCCCTTCCTCCTCCTTACTAATACCAAGGGATTACTATTCCTCTCCCTATCTCTCAAAATAAACACCCCATTCTCAATTCCCTCCTCACTATTAAACCCAATCCCCTCCCCATAACCCCAAACAAACGGGGCCTAAGGGTACACGAGAGCGACTCAAAGGAAAAGACTCAACTGACGCAACAATGCAAGAAAAGACAAAGACAATAACACTCACAACAATAATTTACAAGACACAACTCAAAAAAAAAGAGAATTTCTGAGACAAAAAGGGTTTTCCTTCTCCAAGTCTATCTGAAGAATTTCAAAAACAACTTCGAGTAGCCCACAGGAAGGTCCAGACCTGCCTTCAACTCAGCAATACTAACATCCACACCCAGAAGGATTGGTTTCAGGCGTTTAAACTGAGTCTCACAAATTGAATCTCATAATTACGTTGTCCCCACACATCTTCTCAACCGAAACAATTGCTTTTTCACACCATGCCCTAGTTTAGAAGGTCCTTCCCAAGTGCTTTCAACAATTAACCTTGCTGAGACTGAGATTCATCATTCCAACCACCAGCGCTGAAATTACTATTTCATCAAGCTTGAACTCACCAAGATCGAGTAAACTTTTCATCTCTTCAAAGATTTTGTTCCTTTTGCTCAAATCAGAATTAGAAGATTCAGGAATGAACACAATGGGGTTGGGCTCATTGGCGAGTATGATGTGTTGGCTAGGGTAATGGTTAGTTGTTGACAAGTTGTGGATGGGTTTTATGTTATGGAATGGCAATCTATTGCGGTCAGGGAAAGGGTTATTGATAGCTTTGGGATTTTCAGGTGGAGTGATGACCTTGTTATCAATCAAGTCTTGAATTTCATGGTGAAGGCGGAAGCAACAGTCTGTATGATGACCGTACTGTTGATAGAATGTGCAATATTGGATAGAGTCATGTTTAGGTGGGAGAGGATTAGGGAGAGTCAAGGAATGAGCAGTTTGAGATACCCTTTCTTCATCAGTACCTTTAATGCACAGGTTAGGCTTGTGTGGAGTTAGGCAAAGGTTTGTTTTTTGGAGGAGGAAGCATCAGGTTTAGAAACATTGGCAAATGGGTTGGCGGGTGTTGGCCAGGTATTTATGGTCTTGGACTGGAATTAGGATGGGTGTTTCTGGTAAAGCATCCCTTTTTGTTATTTGGCCCCTAATTCAAAATGCACTTATCCTAAGCGACGAAAGTGTCATCCACATTTTTTGCAACAACTGCAAGCACTTGTTGTTTGTTCAACCTTTGTCCCGGCTTTGTTCTTGCACTTGCTTCTACTTGGCCAAGGGATTGGGTGGCTATATCGAAGCAAGGCCCATTTGTTGTTGATCTGTCATCACCTAGACTTGAGATGGCTTCAGGTTGGCCCTTTTCAACTGTCGCTCGCCCCAGGATTAGGGTGTTTTGTGATGGGATCGAAATCCTAAATGTTAAATCTGCCATCGTTCCTTGAAGGTTTTCAATCATTCCTAACATCTCAGTAGTAGTGGGTTCGGCCATTTGGCACTCTTGGCGTACCCGAACCGGATTGGGTGCATCCATCATGCACAAGTCAATGCTTTTTGGAATGAACACCTCAAACTTGGGTAAATTGGCCAAGGTGATGTATATACTGGGGTTGAAGGGATGTGGCAGTGTATGGATGAGGTTAAGGTGTAAATAAGATACTCGGTCATGGATAGGAAGTGGGTTAATGGTAACATTGGGGTGTTAAGGTGGAGCTATTATCTGGTTGTCGATGAGATTCTGAACCTCATGACAAAGGCGGTAACAACGATCGGTGCCATGACCGCGTTGCTGATGGTACTCACAGTACTTGGTGGGGTTATGTCTAGCAAGGAGTTGGGTCAAGAAGAGGTTAGGAATTGACGGGTTTGAGATACCCTCTTTCCATCAGGATTTTTAGTGCGCTAGTTAGGCTCATATAGAGGGGGGTGAAAGTTCTGCCTTGAGCTCAAGTTGGGCTGGTTGTTTGTGGGCTTGTATTCATAAACAGGTCGGCAATTTTAGGAGTGGCAACAATAGTATTGATTTCAATGGATTTGGGAGTAGTGCTCCCAAAAATCACCCTCCTTATTGATTTGCTTGCTCTAGGAATAATCCCTCTGTTAAATGCACTCTCAATCTAAATCCCTAATTCATGCAAATTTTTGAAAGTGAACAATGGAGCGACTATCAATTTTTGCAACATATCAGGCTCAAGGTTCTGCACCACTATCCGCACTTGGTCCTTCTCAGAAGGTCGATCTATAATTTGTGCTACATTTTCTCTCCACTTTGCAACAAATTCCATAAAAGGTTCTGTAGGATTCTAGTGGGTTGCTTCAAGCTCTTGAGTAGTCATTTCAATTTGGGTATTGTAAGAATACTGATTGACAAACGCCTCAGCCAATTCTTCCCAGTTCTGCTTCACTTTATCCTCCAACTTGGCATACCAAATGGCTGCTATGCTTGATAGGATTCTTTCATACAGAGAGAGTTTTTGAGGCTTAGTTAGACCCATTGGTTTCAGGACGTCCAAGAAAAGCCGAATATGTACCATAGGATCTCCAGACCTGTCGAAACGGTTAATATGTGGCATTTTGAACTTGTCTATGAGCCTTACGGCAGCCTCCATATACCCATCCTCAATGTCGGGAATGGAGCTAATTCCCTATGCCTTTTCGAATTGCTTCTTAAGGTTAACAATTTTTAACATGGTCGAGTCGAGATCATTAATATCAAGAGGATAAAGCCCCTCATTAGGCTATACCAGAGGTCCAAAAACTTGAGCTTGAGCCAACCCTTCTCGAGGATCCGGACCTTGCAAATCTTCAACTGGCAAAGGTAGGTCAAAGTTCAGCTGGGGGCCCAGGACTGGATGTTTAGTAGATGCCCTAAAGGGGGGTTGCATTTCAGCATTGGTCTCATCCTGCATGGCAATTCCCTAGTTTAACGCTGCTATCATGGCCACAACTTTTTTTGGACTCTAAGCCATCATGGGTCTACTGAGTTGACAATCGGGAAAATGGATGGGTGTAAGCTGAGACCTAACTGACAAGGATTTTGACCTGGTTATACTTGATGTATCTGACCTGGATTAGTTTAAGCGGGTTTGACTGGATTGGTTTTTAAGAATAGGTCTTTCGGTATTGCATGGATCTTTTGGGATCGGATCTTTTTTGAGTTGGCTTTTTGGGATCAAATGGACTGGACCTTGCTGAGTGGGTTTTTTCTGTAATTAGATGGGCTATGATGGGTTAAGACTGGTACTACTCCTTCTCTGGCTCAAGCAAACCTGGCATTAAGAAACAAATATCTCTCATCAGATCAGGATACCAGGTATGCCAGTCAAAACAAAGCAAGATACAATATTGGACCCTGGTTCTAGTTTTGCTGAACATTTACCCATATCAAACACAAACCCTTGGATTTCGACCCAAATTTGATTCTGATATGATCCTCAAGTATGAAAGGAATCGCCTCAAGATTAAGATTCTTCCAAGATCGCATTAAACATTTCCAAAGATTTCACATTTTGCACAAAAGCACACAAAACACTCCTATGAGAGGTTAGGGTTTCCCTATCCTAGCTTTGCAGTGATCTACAGCTTTACTACTCAAACAAGCGGTATCACATCATCCTGCATATGGGAGAGTAACCGATCCTAAGTTGGAACAGTCACTATGGCTTTACTATATGCAGTTAGGCCGATTGGTCAAAAGGGTACCTCGGCAAGATTACCTAATATACCTCTCACACCTAACACCAAGAAGTGAAAGAAGGATCAAACGGTATATTGGTAATCTAGATCCAAGGGTTGTGTTCCCAACATGACAGAGCCCACGACCGGTCAGCCTTTTGGCAAGCTTTTGGGCAAGCCTCCAGCAAACCATCCAAGAATAGCAGATGGCAAACATAGTGACTTAAGCGCACCAATACAAATGCAATGCAAAGAATATATAAGCGTAGATAAAATTTCACATTATGAAGTTTGAGTCAAGTTCTCTAAAGTCCCCAGCAGAGTTGCCAGAAACTGTAGCTCGACTTTTTGTGCCCCCTTTCGGAAGACAAATAAGCCCTACAGTATCGGACTCCCGCGGTTCTAAATCTAATCCCACAAATGCAATGTAAAATAGATAAACACCAAAGAGTCCAAGTCTAGTAAATCTTTTGGAAAATTGATTTTGAATCAAATTTCTAAAAATGGACTATTTTGCCAGATACAGAGTCGCCACCTAAATATTTTTGGAAAATTTAGAAAACCCATGACTCGTGCCAAAGGCCACGTGTCCGTCATCACCAAGATTGTCTCAGCTCGAAAACTTGGGTACGAGACGGGAAGGTCATGAATTGAGTATGCCCCTGCTCGCCCGATCAAAGATCAGCCTCTACTAATCATGATGTGAATCTTATTTACATTAGATGCTCTTGTTCCGATTATTAGGCTAGTATTACTATGTGATGCGCACACAAGTATAGACTAATTTGCAAAAATTGGAACACTTGATTCATGTTTGTTTTGAAAAATTATTTTGAATACGTACCACTTGAAAAAGTGATCGCATATGTACATTACTCAAATTATTCCAATTCAAGTAATTAGCCTTCATCCACAGGCATTCAGACAATTTATCACTTAAGCATTTAGCCTCATAGCAAGCATGCTAGACATGGCAACACTAACATTCAATGCAATATGCTAAAACAAACAAAAGCTCACCTAGTACTCCAAGCCAAAAAAGATGACAGAGTTAGAATAATGCATGATCTTGACTATGCAATATAACTAATGCAACATATGCGATATGCAATTACTAAGCTCGGCTACTAATATGGCATATGAAGCAATTTGATAGCATGCAGTTTAAGCACGTATTCAAAGAATGTTTAACTAACAATGCAAGTTAGAATGATGGGCCGAGCCCAATGCATGCAAGACAAGTGGATGCAAACATGGAGTATGCTAAACAAAACATGATGCTCTAATCTAACCATCGTAAGCAAGTAAACAAAAGGAAGAAAGACATGGGGTTGGAAGACATACACATTATTACAACATTTGCGCCCTCAAGCAGAAGGGTCCGAATAAACTAACTAGCTATTACAATAACAAATTAATCAATTATTCTAGCTAATTAATTATTACAACAAATTAGAACTAAATAATGAATTACAAATTAACTAATTAAACATGATTACAAAGTCTAGAGAAGTATTAAGCTAACTACTCTAACTACTCTGCCTCGAGAAACGAGGAATGCTCATGCATGCACGAACTTCCACCCAAAAAAGGCCACTGTTCTGCTGCCATATGCCTTTGTTGTACAGTAGAACACTTGCATTGTTTTTCACCTCAAATCAGCTCTGTTTGCCCTAAAAAGCATATTGCCTGGTTTTACAGAGGTGGCCTGCTGGCCACAGAAGATGGCCTACCGGCCACTGATGACTGGATTCTTCTGCTGCAACAGAGAGCAAACAGAGCAAGAATAAGGCATTTTCAAGGGTTTATTTGCACAATTTACCCCTTTTTATCATTTGAACAACTCAAAGGAGTAGTAAACTAGGTTCACAAACTAACAACAAATGCAATTTCATTGCATGATGGCTTATGAACCAAAGGGTGCAAGTTCAATAAATGTAACAAAATAAGACTCTCAAAACCACCTCTCTATCATGAATGATCAAGGGAAGTAGTTGACAATGAATCTCGAGCCATTTGCATCACTCATGAGTATGAAACGACTCAAGACTTAAGGATTCAATTAACATCCGATTGAACCCAAACCAAATTATTATCTTGCATCATTTTAGTCCAAGTTTTATTACTCCATTTTAATTACCTTTCCATTCTTTAATTCATTAAGTCCAAAAGTGAGCTTTAAGTCCTCTAATGGAAAGAAGCATCAAACCAAGGGTTAGTTTAAGACATGAGAGAAGTGTCATGCCGTTGGTAATGAACTCCCAAAGGGATTAAACCATTAAGCACAAGACCTTAATCTCATGCTTTAAACAAGCAACTAGTTTGAACCAACTTTCAAAGCAAAGCAAAAGCCAAGAAAGAAGGGAGGTTGCAGAAGTGATTAGAGGTGAAAACAAGTATGGAAAGCCATAAACAAATGCTATCAACTCAAATAGGATGGTGGCTAAGGCTTCAAACACCAAACCTATGAGGACAACTAAACTACAAGCATGCAAAACAAAGCATAAATGCAATAAACACCTAAAACGGTCCCAAAAAAGTCTTAAAACATGCAGAAAAAGTGCTAGAATTAAGAAAAAAAATGGCTAAAATAGTACGTTACAACATGGAGCTATGTAAGCTAATAAACAAGACACGAGGAGGGGAGGCTACCCCCTCCATTCTTGGACTTCAAAACAACATTTAGCCACTGAAAAAGCTCTAAAAATTAGTGTTTAAAAGCTCAAAAAAAGATAGTGAAGAGATTGGAAACACAAGTGTAAAGGCTTAGGAAACAAGCTGTAAAGAAGTGTGGTTAACCCCTCTACCTTTAATAGCCTTAAACCACAAGCTTCAACCCATAAAAATAGTCCAAAAATAGTTCAAAAATAGCAAGAGAAGAGAAGTAGTGTAGAGATGCTCAAAATTATACCTCTTGAAGCAAGGCTACTCTTTTGTTCACAAATCACAAAGCTTACACTCTCAAGGGCTGAAATTTGGACCCAATAATCTCAGTAAGGAGAGCTCCAATATTGGTTTAGGAAGTGTAGAGAGAAAGTGTATAGGTTACAAGATAGAGATAGAGAGAGAATTTCAAGTTTTGGCCCTTTTGGAATTTTTTGTAACCTTAAATCAAGAAGGAAGGCCTGGTATATATAGAAAAACAGCCCCTCAAGTCGAAAATATCCATATAGGAACAGCTGAAGCTTTTGGGAGACAACTGGCCAAAAATATCTGTGTTTTTCACCAGTGGCCAGCAGGCCAAAAGTGTGAATTGTAGGCCACAAATGGTGGTCTACCAGCCACAGAAAATCTGCTTCCAGACCCGACTTCAAATGGGCATATCTCCTTCTTCTGGACTCGATTTTATGTCATTCTTGAGTCTAAATTAAAGCCCTAGAAGTCTATTTTCTGGTGGTGGTAGCCTTACATCTAAATTATAAGTGTGAAAAGAGATATGTCTATTTTTGTGAAGGTTTCTCATTTCTATCTTAACCGGATTGATGCCTAACTTCAAACAGCCATATCTCCTTCATCCGGACTCGTCTTGAGGACATTCTTGAGTCTAAATTGAAGCCCCAGAAATCCAATTTCCAATGGTAGTGGCCTCACAACTAAAGTCAAAGTGTACAAAAGGATAGGCCTAATTTAGTAAAGGTTGCCCAGTTCTCTCTTAACGGTTTCATGCGTAACTTCTTCCCCAACTAGTTTTCTTCCCTCTCCTCCAATTTTCTTCAACTCCAAACCTATAAATAAGAGGTTTTAAAGATTTTTCAAAGAGTTCACCTCTCTTCTATTTATTTCCACTTTGTCCTTGCTCGATTTACCGAAAATGTAACTTTTAAAGGAAATGCGTGCCTTGGAACATCGTAGAAACATTTGGAAAAATATTTTGAAAGAGAGGGTTTTAAGGTTTAAAATGGTTTTGGTCTAAAATAGTTTTGGTCAAAATAGGGTGTAAGGCTGGGATTTAGAAGCTCTTCTTACTGAAGAAATCATACATTTGCACAGCATAACTTTCATCATCGAGTGATCAACCTGAGGCACCCAAGCCTTAAGGGTGGTCAAAAATGGGGTGTCTACGCAAAGGTTTTGTGGCTAGGGTTTTCAGACATGAAGAGATGAGGGAGAGAAAAGTGAGAGAAAATGAACAATAAGTGGGTTTTATTCTTGTTGATCCTGAACAGACCGCTCGAGTGACCATTCTTGTACTCGAATGTCAGAGATGTCACACCGCTCGAGTGATAAAACCTTAGCTCAAGTGCAGAATGAACGCTTCTAGAATCTCAGACCTGTCAAAATACTAGATGACCCACCAAACCACTCGAGCGAACAATCTATCGCTCGAACGAAAAGAAAGAATGTGTTTTGGGCCAAGTTGTCTTATAGCTTAGCAGTGGTGAGTGTGTACCTCGGGAAAGGCCTTTGTGTTGTGCACTAAGATTGGTTTTATTTTTGGTTTTATAGGATGTCTACATGAGGGAATAGAGAATAGATTGGGAATTAGGGTGTCGATAGGGGCATAGTTCCTTTAGCACGTGATGTTGTAGCATCGGCTGTCAGTGAAGAAGTTGCACGCGAGATTGTAAGAGTGATGCAAGGGGCTCTAGCTCATAATGAGAGAGACAAGGGGCGTACCTCCAGCTTACTAAGAAGTTTCTTCACTCCAATCCATCGAATTTTTTAGGGGAGGCTAAACTGCTAAAAGCGGATGATTGGTTAGAACAGATTACCAAGAATCTTGACATGCTTAAAGTTGAGGACAAAGGGTTGAGGATTTCTTTGGCGAGTTTCAAATTGAAGGGGGACGCTGGGTATTGGTGGAAGTTTGCTAAGAACACTATAGGTAACATGTGGGTTGCTTTCGCAGAGGCCTTTTTGGCCAAGTACTTCCCTCTTTTTGCTTAGGAAAGGTTGAGGGAATAGTTGTCGAGTTACGCTAAAATGCTACTCATTTGGCACAGTTTGAGATGCAGTTCACTAGTTTGTTGAGGTTTGCTCTAGAGTTGGTGGCAACGGAGAAGCGACGTTGTTATGAGTTTGAAACACGGCTACGTGATAATATATATGGAAGAATTACTATGCTCAAGTTGAAGTGACGGCTCATGTGGAGGTCATGGTTGTGCGTGTTGGTCGAGTTGAGGATATAGCTATTCTGGTTTAGACTCGACCCGTTGATGTTTTGAATCCGGGTTTCATTGTCCTATTCAAATGTTCATACCTTGTTTCTCCTTATTCCTCTTTGAGTTTGGTTATCGGATTGTCTTCGTTGTGTTTGGAACAGGTTGGTTGCTAGTTGGTCCAAACTGTTGTTGCACAGAATTTGGCCTCTTCACTCGAGCGAAGCTTCTTGCACTTGAGCGAGCTTTGTGAGCTCCCAATACTTTTGCAGGCCTGCAAAGATACTGGGAGGTGGTGTTCTTCGCTCGAGCGAGACTTCTTGTGCTTAGACGATGATCTTCTGTCTGTAAAACTTCTAGGAGTTAGTATTCTTGGCTCAAGCGAATCTTCTTGCACTCGAGCGATATAGCTTATTGTGTCTAGTCGCTCAAGTGAAGCTTTTTGTGCTCAAGCGAGAAAATTTATTTGTGTCTGGTTGCTCGAGCGAGAATTCTTGCGCTCAAGCGAACTGTGTGTATATCAGTTCGTAAATAGGCCATTTTACATCACTTTTTCACCTCACTCTTTCTCTAAACATTTCAAAACCTATTTTCTCTCACTCTCTCTCTAAAACTCATATTTTTCCTTTGATTTCACACATATCCATCGATCTCTTCATCCGTGTGCCTTTGTTAAAAAGATAGAGCTCGACATGGGCTTCATTCTAACTAGAGCAAAGTTGAATTTCGGCATCTTTGAGTTTACATCCCTCCTTCAATCATATTCTAAGCTTGAGGTATGGATATTTCCACTCTTTTTATGAGTTTAAACTTAGCTATTTGTCATTCCTAAGAAATTTTGAGATTTTGGAGAATTTAGAATAATTTAGGGTTTGGGTAAAATGACTCAAAAGAACGGTTTTTCAAATGAATCCTTGAAAATGATTTTAATGTAGAAGATGATGTTGAGTTGGGAATTAATTGTTGATTTTAAATGTTGGAATTGATTTTGGAAAGAAAATGGATTTTTTCCTAAATGCCTCAAATCTTGATGTTGTATAAATTATGAGATTGATATTGAAATTGTGAAATTGGACAGATGTTAATGAGAATAGTGGAGTTATATATGTAATATCACTCACCCCTTGAGATTTGGAAAATGTATCTTATGGAATTTAAATTATCTGTTTAGAAATATCTGTCTTAGGCTATTGGTGGAGGATAGCTATAAATGATGTAGAAATTGCATGTGAATTAGGAGAATTGATATAATTGTTGTACAAATTGCATGTGAATTAGAAGAATTGAAACTGTTTTCTCATTCATTTGCATTGAGCACTATCTCACATTTATACATTGAAAATGTTTATTGTTTTGAGAAAAATGGTGAAATTGGGAAATATAAATTGTATTGTTGAACTAAGTTGGCTTGAGTGTCCAAGGTGAAAGTTCCGAAAACCATACATATACATGGGTGCCGATCTCGCAGACAAGATTTTCATGAAATGGCAATAGTAGTACTTGTATAGCCTACGTTTACATGGGTCCTGGTTTACGGTTTCCTCTAGACGAAATTTTCGGGAAAGGTTGGATTGTTTTGAAAGTGTGATTCACTGCCCTAAATGAAAATGATTTATGAATCAAGATATTAATTTGGCATTACATCGTTTTGGAAAGAGGTATAAAAATGTTTTGGCACGAGCATTGCATATGCATTTACCTTATAGCTTTGTTAAGATTCATATAATGTGCCTGTTTGGTGCAGCTTAAAAGCTGCTTATTTCAGCTTTTAGCTTAATTTAAGCTATTTTGATGTGTTTGGTTTAGCTTAACAATGCAACTTATAGCTTTTTGTAAGTCAGAAATCAGCTTATTCTTTGAGTGGGGCAGGAGATACTTAATTTATAAGTCAGAAATCAGCTTATGTTCATAGTTATAAGCTATAAGCTATTAAGGCATAAGCTATAAGTACTTTCCCACAGCTCTACCAAACAGGGCCACTGTGTTGGATTATTTCTGTTGGGTTTTGGCTCATCCTATGTAGGAAAAACATTTCAGATACTGATGATATGCCTCTGCCAAGACAATTGTAACACCTCGAAATAATTATAATAAACCATCCACGACAATAAGTAAATAGCAATCTGCATCAGAGTATAATATTTTTCCATTACATAAGACTCAGTTGTACAAAACAATGACACATGCAGATATACATTCATAAGTCCTAACCTTAAATCTATAGCATGTGTCAATAACAAATGTGAGAACCCGAATATAAAAATCAAGTAAATAATTAAATAATAATAATATTACAAATCTCAAATATTTTATTATGAATCTTTAAGTGCAAACTAAATATTATTGGAGGATTTTTTAATTAATTTTAAACCTAAAATAAATTTATGGTGAAAGTCATTGATTTAGAAGCAAGATTTATTATTAAAAAAAAATGGAGAAGAGGGTGTGACTTGAACTCTAGACCACAAAATTAATAAGTTAGGCTCTCACCATTTGAATTGCATGTAACTTATATATGTATTTTGTATATTTATCTATCTATTTGACCTATGTGTGCCCACCACTAGTATAAAATAAAATAAACACAAACCCTAACTCTTGTTATAATTATTTTTCACAACACTAGCAGCCCTAGCAGCCGTTGGTTTATGAAGGAAAGAGAGGGGTTTTTCAATCATCAAGATTATTGTTGTAGCCAAGAAGGAGAGCTTTGGGTGTGTTGTGCTGTGTGGCCTCCTAGGTTTTCTTTTCTTCTTTCTTTGTTCTTTATCCTAATAATATTGTTATTTAATTCATTGATGGAGAGATTATAGGTGTATGTATTTTGTGTATATATATATACTGTTAAGAAATCTAAGGAGTTAAATTCATGTATAAAGAATGAGTGTAATTCTTAGTTTAAAAATTCTGCACAGAATCGTGAACTTTAAAAATCAAGAAACCATATCAAACGGATGAATTTTAATCTGAAATTTTTACAGTAGATCAACTACATATTGAATTGCATATCTGATTTTTTTCATAATTTTTGGCTGGATTAATCTAGATTTGCCATATCGGAAAAATCAAACCCGGATTGGAACTAAGTGCATTTGAGTAAGATTGATAGAGGAACCAAGGTTGAGAACCTCGGCTAGTCTCTGTTTGAATCTAACTTCGGCAACAAGATCAAAGCCACATGCTTAATGAGAACCTGACTTGATCGTCGGAGTGTCCCCGGGTGGACGAACCACCACGGGCTTCTTATATTTCTGTAACAGGTTGTTCGGGCTTAATCTATTCTGCCAGTGCTCTCCAACTGAGTTCCCCATTTTGGTTGTGTGGTCAGAAATCAACATCCACAATTTGGCGCCGTCTGTGGGAACTTAAAGAGAATAGATGGCCAAACAACTAGTAGGGAGAAAAGATTGGGGACGACATCCCTAGTGGGGGTGGTAAACTTGCCAATCTAAATGTGGAAGAAGAAAACCGTAATGAAAGAGCACGGGATCAAAATCCCGGAGAGAATAACATCGGCCAAAAGGGAGACATACCGAAGAAAGCAGCCTAAGATAAGTATTACTGTAAAAGTAACCTTCGGGTATGGAGGGACAGATGCCGGAGAAAAGACGAGGAAACTGAAAGACATGGTAAAATTTCAAATTGACAAGTTCGAATGTTGAAATCCAAATTGTTTGTCATTTCTTACACTTGGCTGTCCCACCGGGCGTGCCAAAAATTGTTGGCTTATTTTTCCTACGATGGAAAATATCATAAATGCGAGCGTGCCAGCAAGGATTGAAAAATCCTTACAGATTAAATTCAAGCCAATTATCAAGCGATTGCGTTGACGGTTCTTTTGCCTCAACAAAGAGGACTTCAAAATTGCCAAGGTGTAGAGAAAAGAAAAATTAAAAGAAGAATGAGGGACGGAGAAGGACGATTGAGTGAACAATCAAAGTAATAATTACTTACCTCTACACCTATGCTTCGAAAAGGAAGTGCATAAAATGCATCGAAATGGAAATGCTGAAAATAAATGCTTCGAAATATAAATCTATGTTAAACTACTCCTAAGATTAGGAAAATGACAAGAAATATTGAAATCGAGTGTCTTTGATTTAAGTTTTGGCCCTTTACAATGTAGCAATTAATGGCTATTTATAAAAGAAAAAATACAGCAATAACTACTTGGTAACTACCCATTTCTTCCATTTTCATTCTTGTCATGCCATGTGTCCTTCCACTCATCCACTTTGTCCTCCCACTCATCCACTTTGTCCTTCATATTCTCCATTATCTCTATGACTTCTTTTAACTTTCAAATGAATAAGAGGATGCCACGTGTCCTGCAATTATATAAATAATAAATAATAATAAAAATTACAGATTTATGGTGCTAACATTACTCCCCGCGGCCCTTAAAAATGATGTTTACTTGAATTTTTGAAAGGCCGAACCAAGCACATGACTAATCTAAGAATTAAAATGCTTCGAATAATATCAACAAAGTGCTTCGAATGATATAATAACACCAATGAAGTGTTTCGAATAAGTATGAAATTATGACTAGATGTCTCGAATGCTAGCTATTACGGACCAGTAACAAGTTTCGAAGGTGGTACAATGGACCAAAATAATCTTTCGAAGGTTGAAAGTGCCGACAAAGGACAAATTACATCCTTAGAAATACTCGGCAAAGTTTCGAAGGTTCACAACCACCATTATTGTTTCTTCGAAGCTGTTAATGCAAGATGGAGTGCTTCGGAGCTTAAAAAATTATGGTAAAAGAACCTTCGAAGCAGCTTTTGGCCAACATTGTAGTTATTCACATTTTGTATGTTCTGGTTCATACATAATTAATGAAAATATTAATTTTGTGCTTCGAACCAGTTATTAATTTTTCGAAGACACAAAAACTGTTGTTCTTCGAACCAAGTTATCATGCCAAAAACAGGCATTATTCGACAACTAATTAATTGTCATTTTACATATATTTGAAGAGATGTACACATATCGAAAGTTTTCAAAGCTTTATACAGTTTCGAAGGTGAAGTAATCAACCTCCGAAACAACTCTTGATGTTTCGAATGTATCTTCAAAGCTTTATACAGCTTCGAAAGTGAAGTAATCAACCTTCGAAACAACTCTTGATGCTTCGAATGTATCTTCGATGCTTTGATTGTGTACATACAAACAATTGGCCATCAATTTGAAAAGATAAGCCATTCTCAACCATTTATTTAAATGCACAGGCTTTCTCTAGCCAAATTCATGCATTTTAAATGGTCATCCCTTATTCTTAGTACTTCGAACTCATAAGAACAATTTGTTAATTTTATTAGCCACATCATCAAAATTATATTTTGATGTGAACCACAAATCCAAAAAGGATTTTGAACACCAAAAGTCATAGTATAGTGTGACTATGAAAATTCATACTTTTTGACATTTTGAAAAATGTCAAAAATTTTGAATTCATGAACAGCGGCTTGTTTATTATTCTTGACCATGTTTGGTTTAAAAACATGACTTTCGCCGAATTGATTTTCATAATTCTTTGGCAAAGTGGGTTGTTTTTCCATGTTAGCAATTAATGGCTTATGAAAATCACCCACAGATATGTTATTTTCATGATTTGACTCTTTAAAATTTGGTTTTTGGACCCCCCGAGTCATACATGGAACATCATTCTTAGCCAAATTTGGCTCAAGAACATGCTCTTTCGTTGTGTTAATTTCATAATTGGGCTTTTGGTTAAAAAGTCAAAAAGTTATTAAAAAAATCAAAAAACCAATAACTTATACTAAAAAGTCAAAAATTTCCTATTCTCTCTACTTTTTGCACATCTTTTCGTAAAAAGTCAAAAATTCATCCCAAACATTCTAATTTTTTTTACATCATATTTTAGTCAAAAAGTCAAAAAAATACTAAAAAAACATGTTCCCAAATGAGGCCTTATTAACATATTTAGCGACTTTGATCCTTTCTAATATATGTTTGTAATAAAAAAAATTTATTATATATCTAATGACAATAAAATAAGAATCTAAATTTATAATTATTTTAAATTAAAAAAATAACATATGATGTAATACGTCTGTTGGCTTATTTTTCCTACGAAGGAAAATATCATAAATGCGAGCGTGCCAGCAAGGATTGAAAAATCCTTACAGATTAAATTCAAGCCAATTATCAAGCGATTGCGTTGACGGTTCTTTTGCCTCAACGAAGAGGACTTCAAATTTGCTAAGTGTAGAGAAAAGAAAAATTAAAAGAAGAATGAGGGACGGAGAAAGATGATTGAGTGAACAATCAAAGTAATAATTACTTACCTCTACTCCTATGCTTCGAAAAGAAAGTGCATAAAATGCTTCGAAATGGAAATGCTGAAAATAAATGCTTCGAAATATAAATCTATGTTAAACTACTCCTAAGATAAGGAAAATGACAAGAAATATTGAAATCGAGTGCCTTTGATTTAAGTTTTGGCCCTTTACAATGTAGCAATTAATGGCTATTTATAAAAGAAAAAATACAACAATAACTACTTGGTAACTACCCATTTCTTCCATTTTCATTCTTGTATTGCCATGTGTCCTTCCACTCATCCACTTTGTCCTCCCACTCATCCACTTTGTCCTTCATATTCTCCATTATCTCTATGACTTCTTTTAACTTTCAAATGAATAAGAGGATGCCACGTGTTCTGCAATTATATAAATAATAAATAATAATAAAAATTACAGATTTATGGTGCTAACATTACCCCCCGCGGCCCTTAAAAATGATGTTTACTTGAATTTTTGAAAGGCCGAACCAAGCACATGACTAATCTAAGCAATAAAATGCTTCGAATAATATCAACAAAGTGCTTCGAATGATATAATAACACCAATGAAGTGTTTCGAATAAGTATGAAATTATGACTAGATGTCTCGAATGCTAGCTATTACGGACTAGTAACAAGTTTCGAAGGTGGTACAATGGACCAAAATCATCTTTCGAAGGTTGAAAGTGCCGACAAAGGACAAATTACATCCTTAGAAATACTCGGCAAAGTTTCGAAGGTTCACAACCACCATTATTGTTTCTTCGAAGCTGTTAATGCAAGATGGAGTGCTTCGGAGCTTACAAAATTATGGTAAAAGAACCTTCGAAGCAGCTTTTGGCCAACATTGTAGTTATTCACATTTTGTATGTTCTGGTTCATACATAATTAATGAAAATATTAATTTTGTGCTTCGAACCAGTTATTAATTCTTCGAAGACACAAAAGCTGTTGTTCTTCGAACCAACTTAGCATGCCAAAAACATGCATTATTCGACAACTAATTAATTGTCATTTTACATATATTTGAAGAGATGTACACATTTCGAAAGTTTTCAAAGCTTTATACAGTTTCGAAGGTGAAGTAATCAACCTTCGAAACAACTCTTGATGCTTCGAATGTATCTTCGATGCTTTGATTGTGTACATACAAACAACTGGCCATCAATTTGAAAAGATAAGCCATTCTCAACCATTTATTTAAATGCACAGGCTTTTTCTAGCCAAATTCATGCATTTTAAATGGTCATCCCTTGTTCTTAGCGCTTCAAACTCATAAGAACAATTTGTTATTTTTATTAGCCACATCATCATAATTATATTTTGATGTGAACCACAAATCCAAAAAGGATTTTGAACACTAAAAGTCATGGTATAGTGTGACCATGAAAATTCATACTTTTTGTCATTTTGAAAAATGTCAAAAATTTTGAATTCATGAATAGTGGCTTGTTCATTATTCTTGACCATGTTTGTTTTAAAAACATGACTTTTGCCGAATAGGTTTTCATAATTATTTGGCAAAGTGGGTTGTTTTTCCATGTTAGCCATTAATGGCTTATGAAAATCACCCATAGATATATTATTTTCATGACTTGACTCTCTAAACTTTGGTTTTTGGACCCCTTGAGTCATACATGGAACATCATTCTTAGCCAAATTTGGCTCAAGAACATGTTCTTTCGTTGTGTTAATTTCATAATTTGGCTCTTTTAAAACGAACTCTTGAACCCCCCGAGCCATTGATGAAATCAATTCTTTGCTTTTGCTATTTTTAACCATGGAAAAATTCTGAAAAAATTCAACAATTCCGACCATTAAAGCCTCAGTTAAAGACTTGGTAGTGAGAGTTGATAACTCATCATTCCATTGGCGAATTTCCATATCAAGTTGATGAATTTCTCCAATTAAATGGTGTCTTTTTTCTTCCACCAAATAATATTGTAAGGGATGAAAGTTTATTTCATCAAGAAAATGAATTTCTTCTTGAAGATCCAAAATTTCTCTTTCACGCCAATATATTTCATATTGATAAGTTCGAATGGCGAAATCCAAATAGTTTGTCATTTCTTACACTTGGCTGTCCCATCGAGCGTGCCAAAAATTGTTGGCTTATTTTTGCTACGAAGGAAAATATCATAAATGCGAGCGTGACAGCATGGATTGAAAAATCTTTACAGATTAAATTCAAGTCAATTATCAAGCGATTGCGTTGACAGTTCTTTTGCCTCAACAAAGAGGACTTCAAAATTGCCAAAGTGTAAAGAAAAGAAAAATTAAAAGAAGAATGAGGGACGGAGAAGGACGATTGAGTGAACAATCAAAGTAATAATTAGTTACCTCTACACCTATGCTTCGAAAAGGAAGTGCATAAAATGCATCGAAATGGAAATGCTGAAAATAAATGCTTCGAAATATAAATCTATGTTAAACTACTCCTAAGATAAGGAAAATGACAAGAAATATTGAAATCGAGTGTCTTTGATTTAAGTTCTGACCCTTTACAATGTAGCCATTAATGGCTATTTATAAAAGAAAAAATACAGCAATAACTACTTGGTAACTACCCATTTCTTCCATTTTCATTCTTGTCTTGCCATGTGTCCTTCCACTCATCCACTTTGTCCTCCCACTCATCCACTTTGTCCTTCATATTCTCCATTATCTCTATAACTTCTTTTAACTTTAAAATGAATAAGAGGATGCCACGTGTCCTGCAATTATACAAATAATAAATAATAACAATAATTACAGATTTATGGTGCTAACATTACTCCCCGCGGCCCTTAAAAATGATGTTTACTTGAATTTTTGAAAGGCCGAACCAAGCACATGACTAATCTAAGCAATAAAATACTTCGAATACAATCAACAAAGTGCTTCGAATGATATAATAGCACCAATGAAGTGTTTCGAATAAGTATGAAATTATGACTAGATGTCTCAAATGCTAGCTATTACGGACCAGTAACAAGTTTCGAAGGTGGTACAATGGACGAAAATCATCTTTCGAAGGTTGAAAGTGCCGACAAAGGACAAATTACATCCTTAGAAATACTCGGCAAAGTTTCGAAGGTTCACAACCACCATTATTGTTTCTTCGAAGCTGTTAATGCAATATGGAGTGCTTCGGAGCTTACAAAATTGTGGCAAAAGAACCTTCGAAGCAGCTTTTGGCCAACATTGTAGTTATTCACATTTTGTATGTTCTGGTTCATACATAATTAATGAAAATATTAATTTTGTGCTTCGAACCAATTATTAATTCTTCGAAGACACCAAAACTGTTGTTCTTCGAGCCAACTTATGATGCCAAAAACAGGCATTATTCGACAACTAATTAATTGTCATTTTACATATATTTGAAGAGATGTACACATTTTGAAAGTTTTCAAAGTTTTATACAGTTTCGAAGGTGAAGTAATCAACCTTCGAAACAACTCTTGATGCTTCGAATGTATCTTCGATGCTTTGATTGTGTACATACAAACAACTGGCCATCAATTTGAAAAGATAAGCCATTCTCAACCATTTATTTAAATGCACAGGCTTTTTCTAGCCAAATTCATGCATTTTAAATGGTCATCCCTTGTTCTTAGTGCTTTGAACTCATAAGAATAATTTGTTAATTTTATTAGCCACATCATCAAAATTATATTTTGATGTGAACCACAAATCCAAAAAGGATTTTGAACACCAAAAGCCATGGTATGGTGTGACCATGAAAATTCATACTTTTTGACATTTTGAAAAATGTCAAAAATTTTGAATTCATGAACAGCGGCTTGTTCATTATTCTTGACCATGTTTGTTTTAAAAATATGACTTTTTCCAAATAGATTTTCATAATTATTTGGCAAAGTGGGTTATTTTTCCATGTTAGTCATTAATGGCTTATGAAAATCACTCATAGATATGTTATTTTCATGACTTGACTCTCTAAAAATTGGTTTTGAGACCTCTCGAGCCATGCATGGAACATCATTCTTAGCCAAATTTGGCTCAAGAACATGCTCTTTCGTTATGTTAATTTCATAATTTGGCTTTTCAAAAACGGATTCTTGAACCCCCCGAGCCATTGATGAAATCAACTCTTTGCTTTTGCTATTTTTAACCATGAAAAAATTCACCAATTCCGGTCATTAAAGCCTCAGTTAAAGACTTGGTAGGGAGAGTTGACAACTCATCATTCCATTGGCAAATTTCCATATCAAGTTGATGAATTTCTCCAATTAAATGGTGTCTTTGTTCTTCCACCAAATAATATTGTAAGGGATGAAAATTTATTTCATCAAGAAAATGAATCTCTTCTTGAAGATCCAAAATTTCTTGTTTACGCCAATAAATTTCATCTAGACTATTTTAAATTTTTGAAGGGTCGAACCAAGCACATGACTAATCTAAGCAATAAAATGCTTCGAATAATATCAACAAAGTGCTTCGAATGATATAATAGCACCAATGAAGTGTTTCGAATGAGTATGAAATTATGACTAGATGTCTTAAATGTTAGCTATTACGGACTAGTAGCAAGCTTCGAAGGTGGTACAAAGGACCAAAATCATCTTTCGAAGGTTGAAAGTGTCGACAAAGGACAAATTACATCCTTAGAAATACTCGACAAAGTTTCGAAGGTTCACAACCACCATCATTGTTTCTTCGAAGCTGTTAATGCAAGATGGAGTGCTTCGGAGCTCACAAAATTATGGCAAAAGAGCCTTCGAAGCAGCTTTTGGCCAACATTGTAGTTATTCACATTTTGTATGTTCTGAAAATATTAATTTTGTGCTTCGAACCAGTTATTAATTCTTCGAAGACATCAAAACTGTTGTTCTTCGAACCAACTTATCATGCGAAAAACAGGCATTATTCGACAACTAATTAATTGTCATTTTACATATATTTGAAGAGATGTACACATTTCGAAAGTTTTCAAAGCTCTATACAGTTTCGAAGGTGAAGTAATCAACCTTCGAAACAACTCTTGATGTTTCGAATGTATCTTCAAAGCTCTATACAGCTTCGAAGGTGAAGTAATCAACCTTCGAAACAACTCTTGATGCTTCGAATGTATCTTCGATGCTTTGATTGTGTACATACAAACAACTGACCATCAATTTGAAAAGATAAGCCATTCTCAACCATTTATTTAAATGCACAGGCTTTTTCTAGCCAAATTCATGCATTTTAAATAGTCATTCCTTGTTCTTAGTGCTTCGAACTCATAAGAACAATTTGTTAATTTTATTAGCCACATCATCAAAATTACATTTTGATGTGAACCACAAACCCAAAAAGGATTTTGAACACCAAAAATATAGCGGCCCTCCAAAACGGAACATCACGGTGGCCTTCCGCATCAGCTCCTTATTTTCCGCCTTTAGCACACTTATCTCTGCTCGCGCATCCTTATACATGCATTGGAGCAGAGCCAGCTGGGAGTTTAACTGCTGACATTTTGAAAAATGTCAAAAATTTTGAATTCATGAACAGTGGCTTTTTTATTATTCTTGACCATGTTTGTTTTAAAAACATGACTTTTGCCGAATAGGTTTTCATAATTATTTGGCAAAGTGGGTTGTTTTTCCATGTTAGCCATTAATGGCTTATGAAAATCACCCATAGATATGTTATTTTCATGACTTGACTCTCTAAAATTTGGTTTTTGGACCCGCCGAGTCATACATGGAACATCATTCTTAGCCAAATTTGGCTCAAGAACATGCTCTTTTGTTGTGTTAATTTCATAATTTGGCTCTTTTAAAACGGACTCTTGAACCTCTCAAGCCATTGATGAAATCAATTCTTTGTTTTTGATATTTTTAACCATGAAAAAATTCTGAAAAAATTCACCAATTCCGGCCATTAAAGCCTCAGTTAAAGACTTGGTAGTGAGAGTTGATAACTCATCATTCCTTTGGCGCATTTCCATATCAAGTTGATGAATTTCTCCAATTAAATGGTGTCTTTTTTCTTCCACCAAATAATATTGTACGGGATGAAAGTTTATTTCATCAAGAAAATGGATCTCTTCTTGAAGATCCAAAATTTCTCTTTCACGCCAATATATTTCATATTGACAAGTTCGAATGGCGAAATCCAAATAGTTTGTCATTTCTTACACTTGGCTGTCCCACCGGGCGTGCCAAAAATTGTTGGCTTATTTTTCCAACGAAGGAAAATATCATAAATGCGAGCGTGCCAGCAAGGATTAAAAAATCCTTACAAATTAAATTTAAGTCAATTATCAAGCGATTGCGTTGACAGTTCTTTTGCCTCAACAAAGAGGATTTCAAAATTGCCAAAGTGTAAAGAAAAGAAAAATTAAAAGAAGAATGAGGGATGGAGAAGGACGATTGAGTGAATAATCAAAGTAATAATTACTTACCTCTACTCCTATGCTTCGAAAAGGAAGTGCATAAAATGCATCGAAAGGGAAATGCTGAAAATAAATGTTTCGAATTATAAATCTATGTTAAACTACTCCTAAGATAAGGAAAATGACAAGAAATATTGAAATCGAGTGTCTTTGATTTAAGTTCTGGCCCTTTACAATGTAGCCATTAATGGCTATTTATAGAAGAAAAAATACAGCAATAATTACTTAGTAACTACCCATTTCTTCCATCTTCATTCTTGTCTTGCCATGTGTCCTTCCACTCATCCACTTTGTCCTTCATATTCTCCATTATCTCTATAACTTCTTTTAACTTTCAAATGAATTAGAGGATGCCACGTGTCCTGCAATTATATAAATAATAAATAACAATAAAAATTACATATTTATGTTTCTAACGTTACTCCCCGCGGCCCGTAAAAATGATGTTTACTCGAATTTTTGAAGGGCCAAACCAAGCACATGACTAATCTAAGCAATAAAATGTTTCGAATAATATCAACAAAGTGCTTCGAATGATATAATAGCACCAATGAAGTGTTTCGAATAAGTATGAAATTATGACTAGATGTCTCGAATGCTAGTTATTACGGACCAGTAACAAGTTTCGAAGGTGGTACAATGGACCAAAATCATCTTTCGAAGGTTGAAAGTGCCGACAAAAGACAAATTACATCCTTAGAAATACTCGGTAAAGTTTCGAAGGTTCACAACCACCATTATTTTTTCTTCGAAGCTGTTAATGCAAGATGGAGTGCTTCGGAGCTTACAAAATTATAGCAAAAGAACCTTCGAAGCAGCTTTTGGCCAACATTGTAGTTATTCACATTTTGTATGTTCTGGTTCATACATAATTAATGAAAATATTAATTTTGTGCTTCGAACCAATTATTAATTCTTCGAAGACACCAAAACTGTTGTTCTTCGAACCAACTTATCATGCCACAACAGGCATTATTCGACAACTAATTAATTGTCATTTTACATATATTTGAAGAGATGTACACATTTCGAAAGTTTTCAAAGTTTTATACAGTTTCGAAGGTGAAGTAATCAACCTTCGAAACAACTCTTGATGCTTCGAATGTATCTTCGATGCTTTGATTGTGTACATACAAACAACTGGCCATCAATTTGAAAAGATAAGCCATTCTCAACCATTTATTTAAATGCACAGACTTTTTCTAGCCAAATTCATGCATTTTAAATGGTCATCCCTTGTTCTTAGTGCTTCGAACTCATAAGAACAATTTGTTAATTTTATTAGCCACATCATCATAATTATATTTTGATGTGAACCACAAATCCAAAAAGGATTTTGAACACCAAAAGTCATGGTATAGTGTGACCATGAAAATTCATACTTTTTGACATTTTGAAAAATGTCAAAAAATTTGAATTCATGAATAGTGGCTTGTTCATTATTTTTGACCATGTTTGTTTTTAAAAATATGACTTTTGCCGAATAGGTTTCATAATTATTAGCAAAGTGGGTTGTTTTCCGTGTTAGCCATTAATGCTTATGAAATCACCATAGATATGTTATTTTCATGACTTGACTCTCTAAAATTTGGTTTTTGGACCCCCCGAGTCATACATGGAACATCATTCTTAGCCAAATTTGGCTCAAGAACATGCTCTTTCGTTGTGTTAATTTCATAATTTGGATCTTTTAAAACGGACCTTGAACCTCTCGAGCCATTGATGAAATCAACTCTTTGCTTTTGATATTTTTAACCATGAAAAATTCTGAAAAAATTCACCAATTCCGGCCATTAAAGCCTCATTAAAGACTTGGTAGTGAGAGTTGATAACTCATCATTCCATTGGCGAATTTTCATATCAAGTTGATGAATTTCTCCAATTAAATGGTGGCTTTTTTCTTCCACCAAATAATATTGTAAGGGATGAAAGTTTATTTCATCAAGAAAATGGATCTCTTCTTGAAGATTCAAAATTTCTCTTTCACGCCAATATATTTCATATTGACAAGTTCGAATGGCGAAATCCAAATAGTTTGTCATTTCTTACACTTGGCTGTCCCACCGGGCGTGCCAAAAATTGTTGGCTTATTTTTCCAATGAAGGAAAATATCATAAATGCGAGCGTGCCAGCAAGGATTGAAAAATCCTTACAGATTAAATTCAAGTCAATTATCAAGCAATTGCGTTGACAGTTCTTTGCCTCAATAAAGAGGACTTCAAAATTGCCAAAGTGTAAAGAAAAGAAAAATTAAAAGAAGAATGAGGGATGGAGAAAGGCACTCGATTGAGTGAACAATCAAAGTAATAATTACTTACCTCTACTCCTATACTTCTAAAAGGAAGTGCATAAAATGCATCGAAATGGAAATGCTGAAAATAAATGTTTCGAAATATAAATCTATGTTAAACTACTCCTAAGATAAGGAAAATGATAAGAAATATTGAAATCGAGTGTCTTTGATTTAAGTTCTGGCCCTTTACAATGTAGCCATTAATTGCTATTTATAGAAGAAAAAATACAGCAATAATTACTTAGTAACTATCCATTTCTTCCATCTTCATTCTTGTCTTGCCATGTGTCCTTCCACTCATCCACTTTGTCCTCCCACTCATCCACTTTGTCTTTCATATTCTCTATTATCTCTATAACTTCTTTTAACTTCCAAATGAATAAGAAAATGCCACACATCCTGCAATTATATAAATAATAAATAATAATAAAAATTACAAATTTATAGTACTAACACCATTAAATTCATACTTAAAAAAATACCTAATTATGAAACCTCACCTGCATCAATGTTTAGCACAAAAGGAACAGTGGGCTCCGCTGTTTATTTCTTTTGGATATCATATAAAGTCCGCTAGATGATTACCGGAAACATTCACTTTGTTTGGTTTTTTTTTTTAAAATTCACTTTTCGAAAAATTTTACTTTTTACTTTTTCGTTTTTTTTATATATATATTTTTTTGTTATCACTGAATTGTTAAAAATATTTTAAGCAATTTATTTTGAAAATTCAATGTGATTTAATCAAGTAGTTATCGATATCCGTTTAATTTGTAAAAAAAGGTGAGTACACCATGTGATCTAATCAAATAATTATCGATATTTGATTAATGTAATTTTTTATATACTCAATATATTCTGCACATTAAACATTTGAATTATTACCATGGGCCTAGATCAGAACCCACCAATAAGGTACAACACCCTCTAGGAGTTGAGTCCTTTTTCAGAGTGGGCAAAGATTGGTCGCCACTGAATAATCCCATTATTAACCTTATATATAATTGTCATTTATATATACACATAGCTATATATACACATAAACATATTTATATCACTACAACATATAAGAGTTTTAGAGGCCAAATATTTTGGCCTCTAAAAATAAAAATTTTGTTGCAAAAAACATTTAGGAACCAATTTCCATCGTAATGAGGATAGTCACTAAAAGATCATCCTAAAAAGTAAAAACTAAGACTTTTAGCGACAAAATTTTAAAAATGTCACCAATAAATAGACTTTTAGAGACAAATATTAGGTCCCAAAATAGTTTATTTTTTGAGATAAAAAATTTGGTTCCAAAAGAATAATAATTCATCATCAATGTTCAATTTTTGTTGCTAAAAATATAATAAATATATTTTTCATAACAAAATTATTTGGTCACTAAAAAATAATTTTATCTCTAAATTTTGATTTTCAAAACTTTAATTTTTTGTAGTGTGTATTCGTTGATTCTACAAATGATCACCATATGATCATAAAACCTCAACTGCCCATCAATGGTGGGGCTCCCATGTATATGTCTTTTATGAATTATACGAAGGTCATCAAATGCTTAATTTTGGGAATTACACACGGCTGGAAATTGGACTTTTAGTGACGTTTATAAAACGCCACTATATCTATCAAAAATGCCGCTAATTCCTTTAGTGGCGTTTAGTACCAAACGTCGAAGCTGCGGCCGTCGCTGTATCTTTGCGACGTTTTAAAAACGCCGTGATATTAGTATAGGAGGCGTTTTAATAAACGCCGCCAAATGTCCCACTATACACTTGCTGACGTCACCAACAATATTTAGCGACGTTGTTGAAACGCCGTGGTATCTGTTTTCAAAAAATATTGACAGTTTAGAAGGCATTTGTAGAAACGCCGTCATATCCCCTCTTTTTTTTTTTTTGAAAATTGTACTAATTTTTATTTGATTGAATTAAAAAAATACCAGTAGTAATACTGACATATAAAATATTAACTCTCATTCAAATAATAAACATTAATTCAATTTCTTATTCAATTAATATCCGACTTCCATTCAAATACCTGTAATAAATATAAAATAACTAACATATAAAATAATAACTCCCATTGAAATAATAAATGAAGCATAAAATAATCACTTGACAAAAAATAAAAAGCTCAAAAACGGTTTTAGCGTTATAAACCAAACAATGAGTTTGGTCCATTTACATCCAAACTTCCAATACAATGCGCCAACATATGCTTAAAAATAAATAATTAAATTAAATTAAATTAAATGAAAAAAAAAAAGAAGAAAGAAGAAAGCACAGTCTCAATGAACTCAATATGACTGAACTGTGTGTATATGATAGCCACGCAAACATAAATTAAAAAATATAATAAACGAAAGTCAACTAATAGAAAAGAAAATTACAGACAAAATAATTTGGAACAGCAAAATTTTAAGACTTCTATGCTGATAAGGTTCCAAGAATATAAGAGAGTCCAAGACCAAGGGGGCTATCATGGATACAATAGTAGGTAACCCTTTTCAGCTATGGAGAAAGTACTAAATGGAGCAAAGATGATAAAACAAAAACCAAGTATAGAAGAGTTTTCAGATAAACACCCAGTTTCTTAAGACTTGGCTTTCATTTCTTGGAAGATGGTTTAATAAACTTCAGAATAATAATCCAAGCATCTGCAATGTATAGTCTATAATGGAAAGTACACGGATATTACTCCAGATTTGAACTACATATATAGTAAATGATAACAGGAAAAAAGTAACATGTTGACAAAGAGTGTCTAGTGGGCAAAATAACCTCTGGCAGCTGTATTCAATTCTGTTATACAGAGATTTCCCATCTAAATTGTCAATCAATGGTTTTGCAAGTAATCAAAACTCAGGCTGCTGACAGTAGTAAGGGGCCTGCATGACAGTCAAATTAATTGGAATTCATTAGATTTAGATACAGAAGTTGCACGAGGAAACAACGAGGAAACAGGTGGAATAGAATTTAACTTCCATATACAAGATATGAAATTACTGATATACCTTTGAACAATGCAGTCAAAGATTAAAATGGAATTATACCAATTGAGGCCATGCTCTCACAATCTGTCAACAAGTTCATTTTGGTCCAGAGTCAGTCAGCCAAACCAGACCCACTGATCCTATGTTCAAAGTATGTTTCGGAAATGACTTCAAAAAAACGCGTCTTTGATGGCTGGAATAGAGCTCAAAATTACCATAAACCTAGAAATCTAACAGAAAATTAAGAAATGATGAAGCAAAAGGTTTAAATTGAGCTCTATACATGAACATACACCTAGAACAGTGAATAAACATACATAAATACAAGATTTGGAGGTGGAGAAAAGTGAGATTGGAGATCTGTACCTCAGGCTACAAAATCTGGAGGTTTATGTATGTGGGTCTGTGTAAATTTCAGAGGAAAATCGAGTGGTCTGAGACTTTTTAGGACAAATAGAGAGAAGATGAACAGATCAATAAAAGTGCGGGCTCAGACATGTATGACCCTCTCTCTCTCTCTCTCGTGGTCTACTTTCTCTCTCTAGTTTCTCATCCGGACTCGAAGCAAACGTTAAATCTAGCTCTCAAATGAAACCAAGAGGAGGAGAAGAAATTGGACAACATTTTGATATATTATATAACATAGTTTTATACTATAATATTAATATAATATATAGGTAAATAACTATATTATAATTATAACAATACCACCTACAGGACCAAAACCTGGGTATAAAGCAAGCACATCAACAAAAATGCCTGTTTGACTTTTGTGGTTCCCATTTTACCCATCAACCACACATTCGGTTTTATTAGTAGTTAGGGGCTGTTTACTTTTGTTGGGCTTAAACCTGGGTATAAACCAATAGACAAATCCCATTTTTTCTGTTGGGCTTTGGTTGAGTTTGTGTATTATTTTTGTTGAGTTTTTGGTGGTATTTATATTTGTAGATTTTATAGTTTTGCCTTGACATTTAATTGACATAAATATATATATATTCATTTGAGTAAAAATGTGGTTTTTTTTAGAAAATTTTGTAATGAAAAAATGTTATACATTATCATATGAAATATTACAGATAAAAATAATTAAATTTATATCTTTTTTTAATATATAAATTAAATTTGTATGAAAGTCCATATGAATTATTTTCTTGCCCAAAGAAAAAATGCTAATGTTTCTCTCATTTGTTTTTTTTAACTTTCTTTCATTTTTTCCATCTTCATGGTCTCTATTCCAAGAAGTTTAGAATGATGTCTTCTAAATTACTATTATAAACTCAGCTCTGCAGTATCCAAGAATAAAGCCCTACTAGTTGGATGCTATAGCTAAAACTATCAGGGCTTATCTAGTTATCTTGATTGAAATTGGTTGTGATTATTGAATTAAAAGTCTTGTTAACAAATATTCTAAACACATCTATATAGCAAAGCAGCTTGGTTTTTTGAAAAGTGTTTTCAATTTAAGGTAAAGATGTTCTCTGTATTTAGTTAAGGGATTTGAGAAGTGATTTAGAAAGAAAAAAGGGAAAAAGTGTGAAATTGGATAAAATGCAAGAATGTTTTATTTATATTTTACCTATCTTTTCTTCTTCCGTTTCCAAATCTCTTAACCAAACAGCGTTTCTAATTGTCTAGCTTAATAGTGTCTTTTTGTTGAGAGATTTAATGGCAAACCCTTCACCATTGGATATGGAAAAATTATAGTTTGTTTCAAGGGTAAATACAAGTGGTGGTGCCCTGAATTGAATTTTATTGGTTAAAATACTTGAATCCATCACATTTGCTGATACACAATAATTTGACAACACTTTATTTATTTCTTTTCAAATTGGAAGGCACTCCCTACGACTTTCTTTTTTCTTTAAAATGAGTGATTTCTTCATTGCAGGTTTGTGGTGCCTCAATTTCCTAAGTAGCCTTCGTTTTCAAATTAATTCAAATCATGGACAGTATCATCATCTTTGGTTATGTAAGCTTCTTTTTTTTTTTTTTTTTCCCCTAAATTTTATTTTTTGAATTGAAGCCAAATCTTTAGTTGTTATATCTACTTTTTCACATAACCAAATGTATTTTTATTATATTATACAGGTGGATGATATGTTGAAGAAAACGGTAATATTAGATTCTTATACTTGTTTTTATTTAATCTACATTTTCTTATATTAATTTTTTTTTAGCTTACAAATGTCTTTCTATATATACACAGGTCAAGTTTCTTCGAAAAAGAAATGTCCGTGTTGTGATGAGCAGGACCTTAATATCCTCTGCATTTGTTGGGTAAGCCTACTAATCAAATTTATTTGCTAATCATTTTTTTTATTAATATTTTTTATTTATTTTTTGAAAGGAAAAGAAAAAGGAAAAGGCAAAGGCAAAGGCAAAATCTCACGAAACAGGACAGGATGTAGGGAAGGGACATGAAAATGCACGACAAGTGGTATGAACCATTTCTTTTAAAGTTTGTTTTGTAGCATATGTAAAGCAAAGCACTGGGAACTGTGTACATTTTGAAACATGCATAATCTATACTTGTGAAAATGAGCAGTGTGCTCTTAAGGTTTAGAGTTTGTCGTTCCTACTAAATGATTATATAAATTTTTTGTCAATTATTTTAATTTAAGCTTTTTCCAAATTTTTTGAGTTTCTTCAAACTGATTTTTTTTTTTTGGGGGGGGGGGGGGGATTTGCATAAATCATGTATCCTTAGCATGTGTTGTTTACAATAACATCCATAATGAATAAAGTAAGAATAAATGAAGGATTAAATTACACTTCTAAAAAACAAGCCAATGACTACATTTTCGGCAAAATTGGACTTTGACCCAATGCCAAAATTTACTTTGAGGTCCAAAAATTCTGGTGATCGAGTTGTGTGAGGGCGCACAGTTGCTTCATCTTTTATCACAGCTAGGACTCCGGTAGCGTGACTAATATAATCAACTTCTTCATTTGTCAATCGTGCAGCAAAACCTCTAATCTCTTCATAGGTATAAAATACCCTCTCATTCAACTATTTTTCTTCGTTATAAAGTTGAGAAATTGTTGAATTGTTATTGACAAACTATGTAATTGGACATGCTAGTTCTAGTAACAGAATTGAACAAAAATAGAAAAATAATAGAAAGAAGGATTAGGTATGAAGCCATTGTATGAAAACGTATTCTTGTCTCACAGAAACCTTCTCTCTCCTCTCAAAGCATCGACTATTTCAACTCAATGTTGTTAGAGTTATAAACAACATGGCTATATAACTCTAACAACATTGAGTTATAACGAAGAAAAATGGCTTCTGTGAGACAGTATTGTATGAAAACGTATTCTTGTCTCACAGAAACCTTCTCTCTCCTCTCAAAGCATCGACTATTTCAACTCAATGTTGTTAGAGTTATAAACAACATGGCTATATATATAAACAAAAATAAAAAACAGAGGACCACAAACGTGAGAAAAACAACAAAAAGGCAACCAATGAAGCCGTATCTCACGCTTGTGGTCCTCTGTTGTTTTCTGATACCAAATTTGTGACCGTATTTCTTTTGTTGGTGCTGTATATATTTAAATGCTTCTAATTCAAACTTTGTTGCAGGTTCTTTGTGACATTGGTGTTGTATCAATCAAAAGAACCTTTCAAATGTGTGACCAGGGGTTATGCTAGAGGAAGCAAGTAAAGTTTCTTGGTCACAAAGTAATGTTTCCTCGTTGCTAGTTCTTAATGATTTAAGTTGCAGGTTCAATATATGGCATGCAGAGATTCAAATGGGAATTTCATATCTGCAGACTCTGTTGATGTGTTCGGAGAGCATCATCAAGAAAGAATACCCAATGAAAAAGTGTGTTTTTCTGCATCTGTAATATATTCTCACCCATCTTGATGCATTCCACTAAATTTAGTAGAGAGAAGGCTATTATTTTTGGCATTCACCTTTTTATTTTTGGTTTTTGGAATTATGTTTTCCTCTTGTGTTGGTAATGAAATCTGGTGATTCTTTTGTGTCAAATGACAATCCCAAAATTCGGCTGATTGCTCGGGATCATAAAATGAGTAAAAGCGGGGGAAATGTCGTGAATCCTGACTATGTTGTTTTTGAGTATGGTGCAGACTCTCTTCACTTATATGAGATGTTCATGGCCTATTTAGGTAGGTTTTTATTAAAATAAGTATCTTATAATTATTATTATTATTTTTTGAACTTGAGAACATGTATTACAGTTCTTAAACTAAAGCTCACTTTTTATATCTTCTCTGTCACACCCCAAACTCGCCCCTAAAAGTTTGGGCATGACCACCTCAGAAACGGACACAAAAACCTGATGAATATAACCTATGGGGCCTGAACGGAAGCATTTAATAACATATAATAACGTAAAATGATATCCATTGAGCTATCACTACTATGCCAGGATCACAAACAGAACATAATGCAGATAAATATACAGTGACGTGCATCTGAAGATAGCCATGTACATATACACATACAGACCCAGCCCTCAAGGTCGGGCGTATAACGAAAACATGAGAAACTAAACGGATTACGTGCACATCAATCTTAGCAGACTTTTAGGGTACAACTTAAAAACTTAGCAAAACTCCATAACTCGAACGGTCAATATCTAAGAGTTTAGATACTCAGGGATTGACAACTGGGTAACGGAAGCCACAGGTTAAGGTTGACCTCCAGGTTGAGTGCCTACAAAAACAGACATAAAATAAACTGAGCGAAGCTCAGTGAATAATAGCAGATAACAATTCGATGTTCAACATGAATCATAATACATATCCGAGCATTTATCAATAAAGAGAACTTATGGTTAATTTGTTTCTGTATGCATAGCAAAGTATCTTGCTCAGAAACCTTGTTATATCTTGAACATTCGGAGTTTCGTAGCGTATCTAAGCATTTTGGGAAAATTATCTAGAAAACGTATCATAACATAAACATGTCGGAAGTTCATAGCATTTTTATCATTTCATACAATACTTATCATATTAAACATTTCGTAACCCAAAATATGGATTTCATTAAACATTGTATAGCATAGTCATTTTCAAAATCATTTATACAAAAGTATCTTTTACAGAACGGCCTTGGGCCCCATCTTAAATAGAGTAGCTTTCAGCCCTTAACAGAATGGCATGAAATCCTTAACAAAATGGCATGAAGCCCTTATCAGAATGGCGTAAAGCCCTTGTAATGGCATAAAGCCCTTGTATTGGCATAAAGCCCTTGACAGAATGGCATAAAGCCCTTATCATGTATGTATGAATTCAAGAGGTGGCTCGTACGGATTCTAGAGGTGACTCGCATGGCAGCACTTAGTTCCGTACAGCACTTTGTTTCATACTAACGGATCATACAAAATGGCCATAGGCCCGGATATCACAAATTGGCCATAGGCCTCACAAATGTTACAGAACAGCTATAAGCTTCACAACTTTCATAGAACGGCCATGGGCCTCATGACTTTCACATCGGCTTTAAGCCTGGTTCACATATGTATGATGGACTCAAGAGGTGGCTCGTACGGATTCTAGAGGTGACTCGCATAGCAGCACTTAGTTCCGTACAGCACTTTGTTCCATACTCGATAGGTTCACACATTCACAAAGTGGCCCTTGGCCTAATGGGTTCACACATTCACATATTCACATAGATTCATAGCTTCACCAATTCTTTTGATGTTTCCATAGCTTCACACTGTTTCCCTGAATCATTCATATCATGTCATAACATAGCAGAAATAGAACGGATAAACAGGAACAGGGCATTCTCAGTTCTTCAGATTACCATTATACCATAGTGTACTTACATTCCATTTTCTTGTCATGAACCAATACTGTGAGTTAGCAGATAACAGAATGTTAACCTTAACGATCAATAGTAAACAACATATGGCCCAAGGACACGTTTAGATTTCCTCGTGGTTCATTGTAAATCGACATGCTTGTCTTACAATTAACAGAACGTTATAGTGATGATAATCCGGAGGTAAAGGTATCATTACATGAGCCACGTAACAATGTTATTGACATTCAATTTCTTTTTATTAACCAACTTCATAGGGTTAATGGTTGTGTGCCATTCTTATACGGAATCACGGGTAATTTACAAGTAGGTGCATTTATAAGTTGGTACATTAACGATAATCATTAATCTTATCCGAAATACAGAGTAGGTTCAGAGCTGTACCGATGCACGCCAAAACCTTTCAATGTTCACACCGATTGCCAATCAACATAAGGCTAACATAACTACTTGTGAAGAGCAGAGCGTCAATAAAAAGAATTATTAACGTAATCAAATGTGCGATTACCGTACTATTACTCACAGCATTATGATGACGTGCTAGTTCCTCCCGGAGTGTCCTACACACATTCACAACTTGTAAATTAGTTCATTCCTCTTTGTTAAATCACTTCTTAATTCACTTCACTTCAAATGAATTTTACACATATTAGTAGGCATAAAATACAAATTCTAAAAATATCCGAGGGTCCAGCACGTAAAACGGAGCAAACTATTTTTCCCAGCTTGGGCCGCACGTGCGGCTGTAAGCCCCGCACGTGCGGCAAACTCTCCCGCACGTGCAGCAAAATCCTCCCGCACGTGCCTTTTTAGCAGAAGCCAAACCCCAAAATTTTCCCATTTCCCGCACGTACGGCCATAGCTCCCGCACGTGCGGCAGCACCTCCCGCACGTGCGGCGATTCTGTGAAGTTCCAGTCCGAAATTTCAAACAAGGATCCAATTTGTGGTAAACTTTTACAAAGCTCAAAATAGGTCTTTTAATTGCTAAAACATTGTTTGAAAATCATGTAATCAAGAGGTACAAACATATAATAATTTGAATGACTTGATCTTCACTACTAACACTTATCACCACAATTCATTTCTTCCAACATCCAACTACACACATATATCCAACTCACACATAATTGGATGCAAGCATGTAGAACCAAGAATAGGATGTAATTTCCTTTATAAGACTTAACTTAACACAAATAACTACATGAGGAAAACACCTATTCAATTCCAAATTGGCATATACACATAACACAAACCTTGACTTGCACGAATACTCATGAAATTCCTCATCCAAATACAAAAAAAAAGAGTTGATTAAAGTAAAATCTCCATACCTTGAGCTTTAAAATCTCTAAAACTCTCTTAATTTCTCAATCTCTTCCTTGTAGGCCTTCTCCTCCTTTTCCCCCAATTCTCCTATCCTAACCCTCTCAGGATATTTGAGTTAAAGGGTTCATAAGTCAAGTATTAAGGGATATTAAGGGATAAAGGATAACTATATACATAAAGTGAATAAAACAAAAAAAGTAATCAGTTTAATCATTCTTAATTGAAATTTCACAAAAATGCTTATTATGCATTAAAAATCATGCCGATCTCAAATATAAAATCAATTTTAGATTATCGGGCCTCTAAGGCTCTCAATTTCTGAGTCAAACATTTTACTTATGACAGATATGTTTTCTTATTAGACAGATACAGGTGTCTAATCATAAGATCCTTTTACATAAACTTAATATCATATGAAATTTCACAGTAAGCATCTAAATGCACATAATAAGGGACTGAAAGTATATCAGAAACATGTGCGAGGATCGGGTTGTTACATTCTCCTTCCTTACTAGCGGTATTGAAGGCGTTCATCGATTTTTGGGGAGAGTTTGGAGATTGATAATTGGTTCACCTTTACCCGATGGTACATTCAGAGATGGAACAGTGTCAATTGATAATTGACAATGAGCCTCTATTAGAACAACTTTGTTCTCTCCATAAATGCATTATAAGGTATGATTATTTTCTTTTTCAATTTTTTTACATATATATATTTTTTTATGCTATTAATTTTTCTTCCTTGCCTCTTCTACTCTTTGAGGTCTAGTTTATTTAAAATTGCGCATATATGTTATGTATTTTTGTATTGTTTATTTATTTATTTTGGGTAAATAAGCAATTTTATAACCAAACGAAAGTGTTGGTTTTTTTGACTTTCGAAGGTTAATAATGTAAATTTAAGCATGCCAGTAAGGATCAATTAGTCCTTACAGAATATTAATTGTCAACTAATTATCAGATGATTGTGTTATAGTTCTTTCAGCCTCAATAAAGAGGAGTTTTACTGGTGGCTTGTTTAGGAGAAATTGGTAAATAACAAGTGAAGAACAATTTCAGAATTTGAATTTCATTAAGTAAATAAGAACTTATAATGATCTGACCCAGCCTTGTAGAGGTTCACAGCACCAAACTATTTGAAACTACTCATAGGAAATGAAGTGCAGTACAGGAATTTGAAGTGCAGAAATGTAAAGAACTGTAAAATTAGAAAGAAAATGAAATAAATAAACTGGTTTCTAAATCTGCGTCTGGGTCTAATTTTGGGGCCTTCTCTACTATTTATACTCTTCAATGATAACCGTTGAAGTGGGCTTCCAACTGTCGAAATGTCTTCCCATGATTGCTGAACATGCTCTCTCACAGTCAGTCCTACTACGCCACTCTTGCAGTTAGGCTTCCCTCCTTATTTTGAATTTAAACTTTGTGAGTAACCATTAGGCCACACCATCTTGTATCTCTTGTTTGTTCTAGTGCTACGCAGATCCATTATTACCAATACGAATTGCCACGTGTCTGATTTTGGTTGGCAACTTGTATTAATTCTCCAAATTGCTCTCTTCATGCCACGTGTTAAATTGTGATTGGCTTTTACAAATTATACAGCCAACATTACCCCTCGCACTAATATACCTAATACTTGGTGATATTAGTAAACTAGTGTAATCCACCCACGCTCTAAGACGTGCATGGACTCTGTGTATTCTGGTAGTATAATCGCTTTTTGAATAATGAAGCAGTGAACTTCATTAAATCCTTATATCTTGCACTTTCATTCTTTGAGTAGGCGAAAAGACTGGTACATCTCCAATGGCCAATCACACATTCTCTTACATTGATCGAGCATACGAGGAGTCCTTAGAAGATGATTGCAGGCCTCCAAAGAACCTTAATGCATTTATTGGTTACACCTATCCACCTCCATTTATACAAGTCATGAAAGCTTTTGCAAATTGCCAATCTTTAGACCAAACATCTGTCAACTACAAACCCTTGGACCAACAATTTGCAAAAATGGATCTTGGAAGCTCCTCTTCTGCTCCACTCTCTGCATGAGACATAGCTGCTTCTTTTTTCTCCAGGTCTACTGGCTGGGGAAGTTGGCCAAAACCTGATGAACCCAAATTGAGGGAGCTAATTCACCATCGATTTGTTGAATTCGATGATCCTCTGTCTATTCCCCTTTCTGCTCGGACCCAAATTGGGGGTCTCACTCATTCACAATTGAAAGATGAAGGACCAAAGTGACACAAGTTTCAAATTACAGGGACCGTTAGTGTAATTCGTCCAATTTTTCTTTAAATCCTATTTGTGTAGCAGCCACAATATTTGTTACTTTTCATTTTCATTGGCTGCATGAGATGTTGTAGTGTTATAACTAGGAAAATGAGTGAGATCCCCAATTTTGGGAATCCTTATGACCCCCAAAATGATTTGGGCCACTCAAGTGTTTGTTTTTTTCGTTTTTTTTTTTGGCAAATTACTAAGAAGTCTTCTTTGAAAAACATGTAGCCTATTTAGTTCCATAATCTTTTGTTTATACTCAAAAGTTCTATAATGTTTTTCTTCTTCTTTGGCTCTTTTGCTCTTTGTGATTTCCGGCGATTGTCGATGGGCAACCACATCTTGCTTTTTCTCTTTCTCTGTTTGATATATAGTCACCGGTAGTGTTATTAAAGGTGCGCCTAGGCCCAAGTCCCATCCAGGCTCAAGGTTTACTCCTTGTAGTGTTCCAGGCTAGGCGACTTCGATAAGGCGTGCCTAGGCGCGCGCCTAGGCTCAAGTCCCATCTAGACCCAAGGTTTGAGCCTTGTAGTGTTTCGGGCCAGCAACTTCGATAGCACCTGACTGGCCCAAGGCTTGCGTCTTGAGTGCTTTTTTTATTGTTGTGTTAATTGTTTTTGTTTAGAATCTGACCATTGATTTAATATGGTGTAGCTACAGAAGATCCCTACTCTTATTACAGATGCCAATACATTGAGCATTTAATCCCAAATTGACGATAGAAGAAAAATTAGCCCTAATTCCAAATCTTCAAAGAACACTAAATGTTTAACATTTCATTTTGTTTATGTTGAACCCTAAATTATCTACTTATATTAAATTATATATATATTTCTCCGTACAAGGTGCACCTCACTTCGATGAAGGACCTTGCCTTGCGCCTTGAGACTAGGCCTCAAGAGACCTTGGGTCGACGACTACCATAGATTGGGATTCACCAGCAACCACCAACCATCGACTCCTTACTTTACCCTCACTGACGGTTAAGAAGATATATTTCCGGTGAAGAAGATATGTTTCCAATGAAGAAGATGAGTAGATCTGCTTAAATCTGATGTAGATCTGAGTAGATCTACATCAGATCCGACTAGATCTAAACAAAAAAATAGTTGCTGGAGTACAATCCTTTCTCTATATCTGCCTCTCTCATTCGATCTCTTAATTTTTTTTACGTTTTCTGTGCTATACAGTTCTCTTTTTCTATTTTAATGGAGAAAATTTTCAAATTCTGAACAAATTGTTTTCGAGTTTTAGTTACAGGCGGTGAAAATCGTAAAATTTTACAGTTTTAATTTTTTTTTTGGTGCTGGAATGAATCATGGTTTAAAATTGCAAATTTTGAAGTTTCATAACATTCCTTAGAATTATAAAATTTTGCAGTTTTATAATATATTTTTTCAGTTTTATTAATAAGATAAACACTTAATAGATTTTTTCTTTGAAACTGTAACATTTTACAGTTTCAAAACTTGCTTTTCTGTTTGATTGTAACAAGCCCGCGGGGGGGCCTCGCTACAGCTCGGACTCTCAATGTTGTCACGGTTTCTAATCTGAACCAAAGAGTCCAAATCTGGCAAATCGTTTTTTAGAAAAGTTGATTTTTGAAAAAGTAGTGCCAAACATGGACTGCTTTGCCAGATACAGAGTCGCCACCTAAATATTTTATTTTGGGAAATTTAGGAAACCCTGACTCGGTGCCAAAAGGCCACGTGTCCGTCATCACCAAAGCTGCTTCGGCTCGGGAACTTGGGTACGATTGGGGAAGGTCACTTCGTGAGCATCCCCGCTCGCCCGGTCATAGACCGGCCTCTACTAACCATGATATCGATTTTTGAAAACATTGTGAGTTCTTATTCCGGTTTTTTTTAGCCTAGGTTACTATGTGATGCGTACAGCATATAAGTATAGACCAGGTCGCCTAGATTGGAACAAAACACTTCTTGTTTGTTTTTTTGAAAAAGGGTTTGCTACCCGCAGGTAGGTTTTGAAACATTTTGATGATTTATTCCAATTTGAGCAACCCAACCTTCACCCACAGGCATTCAGGCAGTTGTATCAGATAAGCAAATAGCCTCATGGTAAGCATGCTATCATGGCATTCACTCACACACATGCAAGGATGCTAAAGCATAAAAACTTACCGAGTACTCCCAGCCAAAATAGACATTTGTTAGAAATTATGCATGAATCCTAAATATACAGAAATGCCTAATGCAATACATGCAAAATGCAACTATAGCAGGCCCGGCTATTTTAAGATGGTATATGAAATGCTACAACTATCATGTATTCAATTTGGAATTGAAAGTACGATGCAGTTAGTATGGTGCGCCGAGCCCGGTGCATGCAATACGGATGAATGAATGCAAACATGGTGTCATACTGTATGCTAATTTAAATATGCCCTAATCTAACTATCATAAGCGGATAAATAAAAGGGAGAAAGACGTGGGGTTGGAAGACATACATCACACTCACGCACACTTATTACAGTTGTGCCCTCACTCGGAGGGTCCGAATAAATAATACAGTCCCCAAAATAAAAGAATATTACAGTCCAAAATATTACAGAATTCTAATTAATTAATGAATTAACTAGAAAGCAAATAAACTGGCGTGCAAGCCAGGGACTGCCTTGCTTCTGGTGGATGATGCATGTCCGGACTGTCTTGCGCGGAAATCCACCGGAATGCCCCAATTAGCCTCTGTTTACATCTGTTCTTGAAATGCGTGCCAAGCCCCAAAAGTTTGCTGATTCCTGGTTTTGCTGTAACAGAGAGCAGGAAAGGGGCATAGCAATGTATTTGCACAGATATATGCATGTCTCGATCCTCGTGCCACCAATCACGCATACCGAGGCATGATGGCCGAGGAGTCGAAATGCACAACTCAATATAGGATGAATGCACATGAAACTACAGCTAAAACCCAACTCCATCATGGGTTATCCGGAGTGCGGTGACTGGGGGAATTGAGACACATTCCGTCACTCGGAGTACGAAATGTACCTCGTTTCCCGTGCCCGGGCTAACTCCTATTCCGGACAAGATACAATATGCATGATATGTATGAAATGCGACTAACATACAATCCTAACATACACAATGCTATGGAAGTGAGATGCCTCGAAATGCGTGCACACGGGCACACAAACCGAGAAAATGACAGAATGCTATGAAAATGAGATACCTCGAAATACGTGCACGCGGGCACGCAAACCGAGGCGATGATATGTGTCTCGAAATGCGTGCACACGAGCACACAAACTGAGGCGATGATATGTGTCTCGAAATGCGTGCACGCGGGCACGCAAACTGAGGCGATGATATGTGTCTCGAAATGCGTGCACGCGGGCACGCAAACCGAGGCGATGATAAAAACAATGCGAATGACATGAAAATGAGATGCCTCGAAGTGCGTGCCGAGGCGATGATAAAATGTGATGAAGATAAAATGTGATGAAAATGAGATGCCTCGAAGTGCGTGCACACGGGCACGCAAACCGAAGCGATGATAAAATGTGATGAAAATGAGATGCCTCGAAGTGCGTGCACACGGGCACGCAAACCGAAGCGATGATAAAATGTGATGAAAATGAGATGCCTCGAAGTGCGTGCACACGGGCACGCAAACCGAAGCGATGATAAAATGTGATGAAAATGAGATGCCTCGAAGTGCGTGCACACGGGCACGCAAACCGAAGCGATGATAAAATGTGATGAAAATGAGATGCCTCGAAGTGCGTGCACACGGGCACGCAAACCGAAGCGATGATAAAATGTGATGAAAATGAGATGCCTCGAAGTGCGTGCACACGGGCACGCAAACCGAAGCGATGATAAAATGTGATGAAAATGAGATGCCTCGAAGTGCGTGCACACGGGCACGCAAACCGAAGCGATGATAAAATGTGATGAAAATGAGATGCCTCGAAGTGCGTGCACACGGGCACGCAAACCGAAGCGATGATAAAATGTGATGAAAATGAGATGCCTCGAAGTGCGTGCACACGGGCACGCAAACCGAAGCGATGATAAAATGTGATGAAAATGAGATGCCTCGAAGTGCGTGCACACGGGCACGCAAACCGAAGCGATGATAAAATGTGATGAAAATGAGATGCCTCGAAGTGCGTGCACACGGGCACGCAAACCGAAGCGATGATAAAATGTGATGAAAATGAGATGCCTCGAAGTGCGTGCACACGGGCACGCAAACCGAAGCGATGATAAAATGTGATGAAAATGAGATGCCTCGAAGTGCGTGCACACGGGCACGCAAACCGAAGCGATGATAAAATGTGATGAAAATGAGATGCCTCGAAGTGCGTGCACACGGGCACGCAAACCGAGGCAATAGCAAAATGCAATGTAATGACATGAAAACATGATATGACTGACATCGATTGAAAACATTTTGAAAGGGTAGATGCCGGCGCTCTCTCCCCTTTCAATTTTCACCCTTCGGCATCTACCCTTTCAAAATGTTTTCAATCGATGCCAGTACCAGTTGCATCCCCTTTGCTACTGCATTGTGATTTTCCACCGCCACATAATCACCATCTGCAGCTCCGTCAACATTGTTCCATGTTTTTTCTTGTTTTTCATCTTTGACAACCACTTATGGATCTTCTTTTTCTTTCTCATGAGCCTTTTCTGTTTGAGCAGCTGCATTTTTATGAAGCTCTTGAAGCCATCCCACGTGCTTCTTTCCCTTCCTATGATCATTCATCACTTCCTTGGAGTGGGCTCCAATCTTACACAGTTCACACCAAAACTTATACTTCTTGTGATCTCCACTTTTCTGCATTTTTGCAATGATCACCAAAATATGGCAATTCACTGCATTCCCAGAATTATGCTCGGTCCAAAAACTGTGACCCACGGACAACAGCCAAACCCAGTTATAACCAACAATGATTGAGACTCTAAATTTGGAGACTTCCATGATTCTTAAAATTATCTAGACCACTCATGTAAGAGAGACAGGGAAAAAAAAAAACTTACCAATAAGTCTCATATACAAAGTCCAAAACACATCTAATCCCAAAACAAAACACTTGCACCAATTAGTCCAATATATTTTTAATTGTTATAAAAAAAACCTTTTGTTAAACAAAAAAAAAAATTTCCAGACGCTGTTACATCTCACTACCGTCAGACTTCCGTCAGACAGTCACCGGAGACTCAGAATGCTCAACATCACTGGAAAGTCGCTGTAGTATCGCTGGGAAGTCATCGACGTATCGCCGGAAGTTCACCAGAGTGTTATAAATGTCAACGGAAGTCGCTGGAATGTCCAGAACGTTCGCTGGACGTTAAGAATATCGTTGGAGACTCATCGGAATGTCTAGAATATTTCCCGAAAAAAATAAAAATAAAAAAAATAAATAAATGGAGAAATTATAGTGAAAAAAACATAGCAAAATGTGATAAATATTGATAAACTAAAAAAAAATGTAACGACAAAAAACAACGATAATGGAATTTTTCAATTTTTGTAGGGTTTAAGCAAATAATCTTCAATATTGATCAAACTGAAAAGCAAGTTTTGAAACTGTAAAATGTTACAGTTTCAAAGCAAAAATCTATTAAGTGTTTATCCTTATTAATAAAACTGAAAAAACATGTTATAAAACTGCAAAATTTTATAATTCTATGGAATGTTATGAAACTTCAAAATTTGCAATTTTAAACCATGATTCATTCCAGCACCAAAAAAAAATTAAAACTGCAAAATTTTACGGTTTTCACCGCCTGTAACTAAAACTCGAAAACAATTTATTCAGAATTTGAAAATTTTCTCCATTAAAACAGAAAAAGAGAACTGTATAGCACAGAAAATGTAGAAAAATTAAGAGATTGAATGAGAGAGGCAGATATAGAGAAAGGATTGTACTCCGGCAACCATTTTTGTTTAGATCTAGTCGGATCTGATGTAGATCTACACAGATCTACATCAGATTTAAGTAGATCTACTCATCTTCTTCATTGGAAACATATCTTCTTCACCGGAAACATATCTTCTTAATCGTCAGTGAGGGTAAAGTAAGGAGTCGGCGGTTGGTGGTTGCTGGTGAATCCCAATCTATGGTAGTCGTCGACCCAAGGTCTCTTGGGGCCTAGTCTCAAGGTGCAACGCAAGGCCCTTCACCGAAGTGAGGTGCACCTTGTCCGGAGAAATATATATATAATTTAATATAAGTAAATAATTTAGGGTTCAACATAAACAAAATGAAATGTTAAACATTTAGTGTTCTTTGAAGATTAGGAATTAGGGCTAATTTTTCTTCTATCGTCAATTTAGGATTAAATGCTCAATGTATTGGCATCTGTAATAAGAGTAGGGATCTTATGTAGCTACACCATATTAAATCAATGGTCAGATTCTAAACAAAACCAATTAAAACAACAATAAAAAAAGCACTCAAGACGCAAGCCTTGGGCCAGTCAGGTGTTATCGAAGTGGCTGGCCTGAAACACTACAAGGCTCAAACCTTGGGTCTAGACGGGACTTGAGCCTAGGCGTGCGCCTAGGCACGCCTTATCGAAGTCGCCTAGCCTAGAACACTACAAGGAGTAAACCTTGAGCTTGGATGGGACTTAGGCCTAGGCGCACCTTTAATAACACTACCGGTGACTATATATCAAACAGAGAAAGAGAAAAAGCAAGATGTGGTTGCCCATCGACAATCGCCGGAAATCACAAAGAGCAAAAGAGGCAAAGAAGAAGAAAAACATTATAGAACTTTTGAGTATAAACAAACGATTATGGAACTAAATAGGCTACATGTTTTTCAAAGAAGACTTCTTAGTAATTTGCCAAAAAAATAAAAAGAAAAAAACAAACACTTGAGTGGCCCAAATCATTTTGGGGGTCATAAGGATTCCCAAAATTGGGGGTCTCACTCATTTTCCTAGTTATAACACTACAACATCTCATGCAGCCAATGAAAATGAAAAGTAACAAATATTGTGACTGCTACACAAATAGGATTTAAAGAAAAATTGGACGAATTACACTAACGGTCCCTGTAATTTGAAACTTGTGTCACTTTGGTCCTTCATCTTTCAATTGTGAATGAGTGAGACCCCCAATTTGGTCCGAGCAGAAAGGGGAATAGACAGAGGATCATCGAATTCAACAAATCGATGGTGAATTCGCTCCCTCAATTTGGGTTCATCAGGTTTTGGCCAACTTCCCCAGCCAGTAGACCTGGAGGAAAAAGAAACAGCTATGTCTCATGCAGAGAGTGGAGTAGAAGATGAGCTTCCAAGATCTATTTTTGCAAATTGTTGGTCCAAGGGTTTGTAGTTGACAGATGTTTGGTCTAAAGATTGGCAATTTGCAAAAGCTTCCATAACTTGTATAAATGGAGGTGGATAGGTGTAACCAATAAATGCATTAAGGTTCTTTCGAGGTCTGCAATCATCTTCCAAGGACTCCTCGTATGCTCGATCAATGTAAGAGAATGTGTGATTGGCCATTGGAGATGTACCAATCGATGCCAGTACCAGTTACATCCCTTTTGCTACTGCATTGTGATTTTCCACCACCACATAATCACCATCTGCAGCTCCGTCAACATTGTTCCATGTTTCTTTCTGTTTTTCATCTTTGACAACCACATATGGATCTTCTTTTTCTTTCTCAGGAGCCTTTTCCGTTTGAACAATTGCATTTTTATTAAGCTCCTGAAGTCGTCCCACTACTTCCTTCCCTTCTTATGATCATTCATCACCTTTTTAGAGTGGGCTCCAATCTTATACATTTCACACCAAAACTTATACTTCTTGTGATCTCCACTTTTTTGCATTTTCTGTGCTGAAAACTTCCCACTTTTATGATTTGCGGAAGCATTGGTATGCTTATTAATTACCTGCAATGCCAAGTTATTGCTTTGCTTTGCATCTTTTGCTATTGACTGTTGCTGCAATAACTTCTTCCTAGTTTTGTTAGCATGAAGTAATTTTGAGATCTTAATATGAATGGTCTTCATGATTTGAATGGCGAGCTTTGTAGATTTCTTTGGGGAAAGCCCAATTGCGTAGTTCTTGCCTTTCCTCAACGTTTTGAGTCTCGCCTCCTGGGCCTTGTGTTTCCTTCCCTGAAGGTGTTCGTTTGAGCCCTGTTTGCTCGTGGCACTAACATGATAGAGTGCACAACTCCACTCGTCTTTAAGTTTCTTATTTGAACCACCGATTAAAGGAAGCTCACTTGGACCTAACATTGGTGGTGTCACAGCTTTGCTCCAGAAATACTCCACTCTGGCTTACCCTGCAACAAAATGCTTAAACTATGACCATTATATGAATCATATGTTTCACAAAAATGGAGTAAATATCTCCCTCTAGTTTTAGTTCACACATAAAAAAAATTCATTCCAATAGCAATGTTTAAGGAATGTTCTGTAATTAGGATTTTGGATAATTTAGCAACTTGTTATAATCGGAAGAAATTAAGAGCAATGATAGGAACACAAAGACGAAACACAGAATGAGACACAAATCATCGATGCACTTAGACTTATTTGGTATTATTTCAGGAATTGTGTGATGTATTTGGTATTGGTTCTTTGATAAGTGAATGATGGTGCAATATATTTACAGATTTCAACCAAAAGTAACAAAGGGGATTCTATATATGCATAATCACATGTTTCACATAGATCAAACAACACATTCAATTATGTAATACTCCTTTTAATAATGCGATATAATACAATCCCAGGAACCACACAAATCCGCTTTTAAAACCTATTGTTGCTAAGATTTTGAAACGAGTATATGTCGTTCCACATGGCCTCTACCCTTTAAAAGTTAAAAAGGTAAATGGATGATGCATAATTCAAACAAATAAAATATAAGCATATAAAAGTACCATGTCATCACTACTTAAAAACAATCCGTTTCAAGCTAAAGATTTCTAAAGTAGTACATGTGCCATGAAGTGACGCAATAACCATATAGTTTTTTTGAAGGGAGCATGCCTGGTTGTAGAAGAAAATCCATATATCATAAAATTTCTGAAAATTGCAGAAAAATTAAAATAAAAAGAAAATCTCTATATCTGGATCAGATCTAAACAACATGGTGACACATTAGTATGCTTAACTATGCAACAAAATTCAATGAGAAAAAAAATACTATAGGTACATCATCTTTTATGTGAAAAGAAAATGCATAGTTACCAAACCAAATTATGAACGTTGATATTCAGCTACATTAGGAGAAGTGCCTAAGATTTACAATACGGGGATACATTAATACAAGCAATTTTATTTTATTTTTTATTTTTTTATTTTTTTTAAGGGTGAAAAAAAAAACACTTATGTGAGTTCATGCTATGTCCAGCCATGATCATCAACCAAGCTAAGATGATATATGAACTAGTAACCCAGGAGCCCAAGTAGCCCACATAGTATGTCCATATACAATTTGTAGTGACACTGTAGAAAAGTACACCATTAAGTATACACTTAAAAGTTTTTTGAGCAAATAGTTGAATTTTGTTTTGGAAGCACTGTATTTTATTGTATATGCATACTTTGACTTTAGGTGTTTACATTATTTAGAAATTCTGCTTAAACAAAGGTGACACACGGAGAAACAATTAGTTGCATATAAAATAGAGCCAGAAAAAGAAAAAACACTTCCAAAAATAAACTATGAGAAGAATATTTGAATTAAGAGAAGAATATGAAAATAAAATTTGAAACAAAGTTAAGGATTGCCCAATGCCATGCAATTTTGAACATAGTGAGGAGAGTGCCACCAGAAGCCAAAAAAAAAAACAAAATATCTACTTGAAACAGTTAATTGAAGTGAAAAACAATTTTACTGTTCATTGAACCTAATTAAAATAGTCAAAGTGGAAAAAGCAAAATTGTTGTTCACTGAACCTAACATCAATCGTGAACATGGCTAAATGACACACACACACACAACCAAACCAAAACAAAAACGAAAAAAAAGAAGAAAAGAAGAAGAAGAAGAATGGATTATAGTTTCCTAGCTCAAAATCAAGCATAATAATGAAGTTTCGTCCTCTTACCCTTTAATTTGAACATGTCTGTTGTTAGTAATTGGGTAATTTTGTTTACCTGTTTCTTTTTCATAAATTCTAAGTGATTACTATTTATCATTTCATCAACTTGGTTATCAATTTGGTTTGTTACCAAGTTGACTACTCCATGGAGAGTGAACTTAAGTGTGCACTTGGAACATTATGAACCATCATTAGTAAAAGCATACACTATTAAGCAAGCAAAAGGACAACTGGTACAAGTGCACTGAGAACAAGCAAACATTTGCCACTATATATATATGTATATATTTCCCATTTCTTGGCCAAACCTATACGTGGCATGAAGCGCATGATAAAAAATAATTTTTGTTAGGTCCCTTTGTGTTGTCAATTCTGTGAACACAAAAGGACCTAATAAAAAATATTTTGAGTTATAATTTTGTGTCTGTGTTTTTGCTGGACTGCTCGAGTGAAGAATTTTGTCTCTCAGTAGTTTAGGTAGACTACAAAAATACTAGGAGTTCTGTTTTTAAGCTCGAGCGAGCTTTCCATCGCTCGAGCGAATGCACTTATTGGTTCAATGCTACAAGACTCATTGCTTGAGCGATCATTTTTGCACTCGAGCGGTCATCGCGACCCTGTTCACTATAAAGCTGTACGAAAGACAGGTTCTAGGGTTACGGCTTCCAGATCTACATCCTGAGAGTTTGTGATTGCTTCTGGAGCTTTTTCATTTGTTTTCCTTGATGTCTTTGAGATTTTGTCTCATGAGTTAAATTGATTACATCAAAGGGGTTATTTGATCATTCTATCCAAAGGGAGTTTGACCGGTAAATTTCGAAGGTTAGAGCGTGAAGGCTTTGAAGGAGTTTGAAGTTGTTCGTTGTCGTGTATTTGACGTGGGTGTCGTGGATTCAACATCAGACTAATCAATTCCAAGTCAAAGGTGTTAGAAGACAATTTTACAGTGTGTTGGATAAATTGTTGGTAATCTTGTGTATTTTCATTCTTCATAGTAGATTGATTAGTGGCGTTTCGCTCGTGGTTTTTTTAATAACAATTGGAGGTGCTCCAACTGTGATTTTGTCCATATAGCGACCCCGGTATTTTCCCACTTGATTATTGTATCCGGACTTAGGTTCCGTAGATTCTGTCATTGTATAATTGTTGTTGTTGTCCCTTATTTTTCTCATTTGGAATTATAGTTGAAGTTGTTCGTTGTCGTGTATTCGACGTGGGTGTCGTGGATTCAACATCAGACTAATCAATTCCAAGTCAAAGGTGTTAGAAGACAATTTTACAGTGTGTTGGATAAATTGCTGGTAATCTTGTGTATTTTCATTCTTCATAGTAGATTGATTAGTGGCGTTTCGCTCGTGATTTTTTTAATAACAATTGGAGGTGCTCAACTGTGATTTTGTCCACATAAAAATCATTTGTGCCGATTTATTAATTGTGAAACAACAATAGAAATCACTATCGTATGTGGTGAATGATTTAGATTGTTAGTTGTGGTTGTTTCAGAATTGTTGCAATTCAATCTATTTCAAATCACCAATCATGTAGATTTTCAACTTTAAAGGGCAACTATGCAAAGGAAATTAAGGCTTTGTTTGATTTCAACAAACAAGGCTACTTTATGGCTATTTAAGCTAAAAAGATTTTGATTATTTGGTTCAGCTTGTTTAGTTGACTGAGGAAAAAAATAAAAACCTTTTCAAACAGGATGCACCTGTTTGGCAGGTATTAAAAAGCTAAATTTCTTTTTCAAACTTTCTAATCTTTAGTGGATTTTTTTTTTTTTAGATCTTTCTAAGCAGTTCACTAAATAAATGATGTAGGACGAATAGGGACATCACTGGAATTTTAAAACATAGGTTATTTGATGGCCTACACAGTGAGTAATTTATGGTTTCAAGAGTAAATTGAAGGCTAAGAGGTTATTTGATGGCCTACACAGTGAGTAATTTATGGTTTCAAGAGTAAATTGAAGGCTAATAGGTAGGGGAAGGGATTGTAGTGATTTAGGGGTGATTGGATGGAGTTTTGAGGTTGAAAAATGCACTTTTAGAGGGCTGTAAATAGTAATTCGAGGAGCAAATTGAAACATAAAAGAAGAAAGGAAAAGAAGAAGCGAGGTCTAGGCATCACACTTAGATTCTATAGGCATCACACCTAGGGTTTGATTGCATCACACAATCCATAAAGAAACTTTAAAGCTCTTTTAACTTTTTATAAAATATGAACTTTATTGAATTATAAGCATGACTAGGAGACTTTCTAAACCAACTAGAACTAAAATAGGAAACTACCAAAATATCTTTGACTTCAAAAATTAATTTAAGACTAAATAAAAAGAAAAAACAAAGCCTAATTAAATAACTTGATTCACAAAATGACCCATGGGTGATCCCTACAGCCCATGTAGGCAAACATAAAATTAACAAAATACACCTCGCCTAAAAATCCTAGAAACATAAAAATAATCATAAAATAAAACTATAATAATATTAGAAACATGGTTATGTATGGTTCTTATCGATTTCTCTTTGAAACCATTCCAATTTCCAAATATCGCCGTTTCTTTAAATTTACTCTTCTTTGAGTTTCTTATATTCCGCATCATTCTCCCTTGGTTGGAAAAAACTCAACCACGGGTTTTGAAGTGTTGATTATAAGCATCCACAAGTTTCGGAATTGCATCCACGGCTTCATGTTAAAATCATCAAGTTGGCAGCATCGTTTCTTCTTCATTGGAGCTAGCAATGAAAGCCACAAGATATTTTCAGCTCTAAAGTTGAATTTTTCTAGAATGACGAAATCAATTGAAGTAGAAGATGAACCCTTAAATTGATTCAAGTGTAGAGTTAGAAAATTCTGCCCATCCATTCCATTCTCTTTTGGCTTTGCAAAGTACTGCTCGCAATCAATTTGAATGATTTTTCTTGTATCAATAATCATGGATTCCATATGCTCAGCCTTTTCCTCAATCAAAATGTTGTCATGCAATTCAACCTTGACATCCTGTTGAATGAAATTAGCACCTATCATTGTTTCTGGCATGTTATACTCACTCAAATTTGCATTATGTGCTGGTGGGTCAGGTAATTGTGACTCTAACATAGGATCAATATCATGCTACACATTATGCACGAGTAAAGGTTCATTAGATGACTTTGTTGGCACCAAATTAAAAAATTCAGGCAACACATTAGTGACCTTTAAAGGCATATTTTGCACAACGTTGCTTTGATTCTTCAGTCCCTACAGCTTTCATAGCATCCAATTCCTCATTTTCAACTCTAGCCTTTACTTGAGTAATAATTAGATCTTCTTGAGGTGCTTTTGGATCATCGATAAGCGCCTTGTTATCCTTCAAAATCTGGTCATCTTTCATCTTAGAAAAATTCCGAACATATTAATTGGTTTGCAACTTCAATTATGTACGATTTCCATCTCTAAAAACAATATTTGGTTTTGCTGCATCTTCTTGTGGCACTTTAGCCCTTGGTTTAGGAGTTTTTGTTGGTTTCTCTTGTTGGACAGTATTTCCATTATGCGCAAAATTTTACAAAAAAATTCAAACTGCATAGTTGTTTCAATAGCATCTTCAAAATCTTCTAAATATGCATGAGACATCTCTATTTTAATTCCAAATCTCAATCCACTTTTGAAACGAGCAATAGTCATCCGTTCACTTTCTACCACTTCAGATTTGATAAATAATTTATTGTGTTTTCTTTCATAATCAATCACATACATATCACCTTGCTTAAGAGCATATAATTGATCAAGAAAAGATCCGTCAGACGAATATTTTCTCTAAGAAACACTTTACCTTCTTCCCAAGTCAAACCACTTGTATTGGATCTCCCACAATGTGAAAACATCATGGCGAAACCTTAAACTTTGATACCAAACTAATGTAGGACAAATAGGGACAGCACTAGATTTTCAAAACAAAGGTTATTTGATGGCTTAAACAGTGAGTAATTTATGGTTTCAAGAGTAAATTGAAGGCTAATAGGTAGGGAAAGGGATTAGGGTTGATTTGAGGGTGATTGGATGGAGTTTTGAGGTTGAAAAATGCACTTTTAGAGGGCTGTAAATAGTAATCCGAAAATAGCAAATTGAAACATAAAAGAAGAAGAAAGGAGAAGAAGAAAATAGGTCTAGGCATCACACCTAGATTCCATAGGCATCACACCTAGGGTTTGATTGCATCACACAATCTATAAAGAAGCTTCAAAGCTCTTTTAACTTTTTATAAAATATCAACTCTATTGAATTATTAGTATTACATGGCTTTATTTAGAACTAAAATAGGAAACTACCAAAATATCTTTGACTTCCAAAACTAATTTAAGACTAAATAAGAAACAAAAACAAAGCCTAATTAAATAACTTGACTCACAAGTTGACCCATGCGATCCCTACAACCTATGTAAGCAAATATAAAATTAACAAAGTACCCCTTGCCTAAAATTCCTAGAAACATAAAAATAATCATACAATAAAATTATAATAATATTAGAAACATGATTATTTATGGTTCCTATCGATTTCTCTTTGAAACCATTCCAATTTCCAAATATTGCCGTTTCTTTAAATCTACTCTTCTTTGAGCTTCTTATATTTTGCATCAATAAAATTACTCAGATCTTTCCAAGAAGTTCACTAAATAAAAAATAAATAAAAAAAAACTCCAAACCCCACCTAAACTTGACCAATATAGAAACAACTTTTTAGCATTTGTCAAACACATCAACTTTTTTGCCACAACTTTATCCCTAAAAAAAAAAGAAGCAAAAAAGCATTTGCCAAACCAATCCTAAAGCATGCAATCCAAATAGCATGTAAAGGTGTCTATAACTCCCCCACCAGAATTTACAACCAACAAATACCAATATTATTCTTTATTGGTGTTGGATAGAAATTTAAATGGGTGTCACCAAGTAGAAAGGCAACATGTGTTGGCCACACACTATTTAGAGGTTCAAATCCTTCCATCATAGAGCACTCCCTTCTATCAAAATATATATTACTTTCCTATCCAATTGTGACTTCTTGATTATTCAAGTAACTATAGAAATAATATAATTCACAGTTCAATTACAAAATATAACTCAAAGTTGTTAAACGCTCAAGGATCACTAACATTCCAAGGTCTCTTGGAGGTAAAGTGCAAGCCTGGGTGAGGTAAGGCGCATGTGTGATAGGCATGAATGTCAAACATGCTTACTAGTTAAAACAATGTGAAATATGTAACGCATACAAAGAAAGCATTTTTGACTTATCAAGTAAGAGAGAAAATCAATATACATGTAAATCTTTTCAATTGATATATGCATCAACTAAATCAAATATGAATTAGCATATTTTCAATAATAAAAAGAGAAAATTTTATTTTTATACCTATACTTCACCTTGATGATCAATTACATCCACAAAGTTCAAATAATTTCAATTTTACCCTTAAAGTTTTTGAAATCGTATCAATTTTGCCTTTGTCGTCACATTTGAAATGGAAAAAGCTAAAAAGATTACATTTTGGTCAAAAAATTTTAAAAGAAAGATGCAAACCCACCCTCTTCTATCCAAATTACTCACTCCAAATTCTCAAACCCTACACTAGACTATTAAAAATGCAAAAGTTCGTGGCAAATAAGAAGGGTTCAACAATGGAGGACTGTTGCCCCAACCAACTCATTGAAGTTCGTGGCAAACAAGGAGGGTTCTTGCTCTTCCATTACCTTGCAACTCCCCGTCGCAAGTTGGGTTTGAACAAAGTATCATACGACTTTATCGTTCACTCAACACCCAATTCCTCCATTTTCTGAAAAATCTTCACACTCTCTTGAACAATACCCACCTTAACATAGCTATCAATCAACATGACAAACATGTCCTCATCCCATTCCACACCCTTTTTTGGCATATGCAACAACATACACTGAGCATGGTTGAGCTTCGAAGCTCGACCCAAATCTCAATTATCCTATAATGGGTCTCTTTATCATGTTGGAACAACCCAACCCACTCAGCCCACCAAAAAAATAGGAGAGCATGCTTCGAGTTCCGGGCACCATGCAACACATTATAAACAAGTGAGTAATCAAATTCAGGCACTAAATTTCTAATTGTGTTATGTAAATGGGTCGTCCAAGGCTGATTGGCCATCATTCTGCATATAATATTCTCAAATTGTTTTAGGTTTTGATGCTTACCTCTTAGGGTTCTCTGATTCGCAAACACTTCGACATTTTGGCTTTTGAGCATGGTTTGTATAGCTAAAACAGGAGAGTCTGGTCCTAGGTTTGGGATTGGATCGCTGGAAGAGAGTGATGAGTTAATTGGTGGGTTTGGAGAAGATGAGCAAAAGAAGTAGTGGGATTTGAGGGAAATGGGATTTGAAATAAAGTAAAATCTGTTGGAAAAAATATGGTTTTATGGTGGCTTTAATGTGAAATTAATGTTGTTCTCATTTCTCAACCATTGGCTGATGTGGGATTAAATGGGTTTAGATTCTTTGTAACAAAATCTTTGCACCACAAAAAGAATGACCCAAAACCATTAAAAATTGAATGGGAAATTGTCTCATAAAGTTGGACTTATGAATGAGGTATTGTGAATTGTGTATAGCTACTAATCCTACATTGATTGTAGAGGAAAACTTTGATGGGTATTTAAACCTCAACATTTTGATAAGGGCATGAGCCCTTTGGAATACCCAAATTTTTCGAATGAATGGGTTAGGTTTGGGTTGGGTTGGGTTGGGCTGGGCCAGATTAGTGGTCCACCAACTTAATCTTTTTTGGCCAAGTCTGCTGCAGATACACAGAGTATATAACTTTGACCCATTCATAAGTTTTTGTGCATTACTCCAGCAGTTTTGCAGGAGTAATGGCCTACATTTGTTGCCAGCCTTGATGGCTGGAGGATCCTCTTCTCTCCCCCATGGTGTATAAAAGAAGGCCCATCTTCCTTGATTTCACATAGAATTTTTACCTTCTAGAATTATACAGTCAATTTGCTTGCTCCTATATTTTTCTTCTTGTGTAAGAGAGTGCTGCCATTGTCAGTTCGTCAAAACTAACAGAAGGTGCTTCTCCATTAGCTGGTCTAAACCGTCGTATCTTGGGAGACAAAAGTTGATGTACCTCCAGCACCCACGGTGAGGCGGCTAATCTGTTTTAAGGAGATTGTGGTATCACACATGTTTCGGTTTGCGCTTTCGTTCTTATTTTTGTTATATGTATTTCTATTTGTTAAGTTGTATGTAATGATCCCATGATTTCATTTCATATGAATGTGTTTGTTTATTTTATTTAATTTACAATTTGGACAACAATCTTAAAACAAATTAAATGTGTTTCCCATGAATTAGATAATTAGATTCATATGTATTTGTGCTACTGGTTTATATTCACGAGCAGTTTAACTAGAGTTAATTTCATTGGGTAAATAGGCTACTATTACATGTGTGGCAAGTTCATTATGTTGTTGCTTGTGTGAATCTTTAATTATAATATATATATATATATATATATTTTTGCATGCTACTATTTCATGATTTAATTCATTGGCTTGCTGCTGTTTTGTTTCTCAACCACTTGGAGTATAGAGATAAGCCCACTGTTATTCATGATTAAAAAAAAAAAGAAGTAGTCCACTGTTTCTTGTTACTTGAAAGTACATGATTAGGGATTGTAGCATCCATATGCTAACCGTTACATATATTCATTCATGATTAGAAGCCCAATGTGTTTATATATATTTTATTCTGTTAGCATGTTATTTGTTAGAATTCTTATATGTAAATTATTTATGCAATGTTATGTTTTACTCCTTTTAAATTTAATTAGAATACTTGTATTTCTAACTCTATAGTAAAATTTGCATACTTGTTTATTTTAGCATATTTTTATTCTATGAGTATCATTCATGATTTCCTACCATGATTTGTATACTTTTTTATTTTATAGTTTCATAATATAATTTGTATACTCATGAGTCTCCCGTTGTTTAGTTAAAATATGTTCTATTTTCGAGTTTAATTCACATGTGTTTTGGATTCTAGAATTGTAGGATAATTTGTACGTTCAAAAATTTTCTAGATTTTAATTTGTTACATGCTTATTAGTTTTGCATGTTTATTCTAGATTTTAATTTGTTACATGCATATTATTTTTAGACTATTTGCATGATTTTAATTGTTAGAGTTATTTGCATGTTTAATGTGAACTAAATTCATATGTAACTCATGGCTAGAACTTTAATTAATTATTTAGGAGTTATAAGGCTTTATAACTTGTGTAATAATTTTTTATATATAACTCTTGATTGTTAAGTTTTAATTTAATTCCTGGAGTTATAAGTTTAATTGTATAACTTGTCTAATATCTTAATTTACTTAATTTTGCTATGTAATTAATTTATTGCTTTTACAGTTTCATTCAATTATTTGCTTTGTATTTTGTTGTGGTTTTCTGCTAACTTACTTTACAAGAATACCTATGTGCAAGGGAATGGAAAAAAGAAATACAAATCCAAATGAATAAAGTTTGGGATTGCAAGGAAAAAAATAATTGGACTACTAACCTTTTTTGTTGAGCAGAAGTACCTATGCGCGAAAAGGAATTTTTTGGACTATGTTTGATGCAATTGTTTTCTTGAGTTTTAATTGTGGTTATTTACCAATGTGTTTAAGCAAATTTTATTTGCTTGTATTGTTGAAGCAATTTTTTATATTGCTTGTAATTTGATTAGCAATTTTTAAATTGCTTCTAAGTTTGGAACTTGGTTTGTTTTAACCTAGTTTATCCCTGGAAAACTTAATTCTAAAAATTGTTTCTCATGGATTATGAGTCAACATGCTCTTGAAAGTTTTGTCTAAGGTTAACTGGATTTTAAGTGGAACCGATGTGACCCCTCTAGTCTTCCTTGGAACTTTCTTGACCATGTTCGATCCTAGGTTAAGTGGTGAGACTAGTTTTGAATTAAATTTCTAACTGTTGGATTTTCTAGTGTTAAGTTTAATTTCTGGAAACACAGAAAGTGAAATTCTGCTGTCGTTTTCAAAAATGGCAACTGTCACCGATGCTGCTACTGCTGCTAATGTTGATGGTGATTAGAACCCCGAGGCAACTGGCTTGCCAACCCCTATTGCTGTGACCTCTGTGGTCAACCCGATTGCTGTGACCCCTGTGGTCAATCCTATTGTTGCTCTTGTTGTTCCGGGAGGCCCGCTCAACCATCACGAGTACCCAGAGTGAATTTCCAGAGATGGCAGTAGAAGATGTTGTTCTACTTGACTACTCTAAGCTTTGTGAGGTTTTTGAGTGAGGATCCACTAGCTGTGGAGGAGAATCAACCAGACAAATAAAAGCTCATGGCTCTAGATGCTTGGAAGCAGTCAGACTTCCTTTGTCGGAACTATGTTTTGAATGGCTTGATAGATTCACTGTTCAACGTGTTTTATGCCAAGAAGTCAACAAAGGAGTTGTGGGATGCTTTGGACAAGAAGTATAAGATCGAGGATGCTAGGGCAAAAAATTTGTCGTTGGCCGGTTTTTGGACTTCAAAATGATGGACTCAAAAACCGTCATTAGTTAGTCCAAGAGTTCCAAGTAATTTTGCACGAGATTCATGTAGAGGAAGTGTTTTTGAGTGAATCATTCCAGGCCACTGCTTTGAGTGAGAAGTTGCCTAATGGTTGGAAAGACTCCGGATTGAGGACGACAACAGGGGGAAATGATAGTCAAAGAGCTTGCTGTCAGGTTCCCGATTGAGGACGACAATAGGAGGAAATAGGGGAGTACCTCTACTGTGAAAGCAAACGTGGTTGAGCATGACCAGTCCTTAGGGTTGAGCATGACCAATCCTTAGGGGTAAAGAAGAAGCCAGCGACAGACACAAGGTCAAAGCTGGGGGCAAGAGGCGGTGTCATCAAAAAGCCGGTCTACAAGTTGCAAGAATCTACTTTTAGGTTCAATGCGAAGTGCTTTAACTGTGGAAGCGATGGGCATCGGGCGGTTGATTGCTGCAAAAAGAAGAAACCTTACAACAAGTACCCTCCACAAACACAAAAGTCGGGCTCACATGGCTAAGATGGAGGATCTATCACAAGATGTGGACAACATACATCTGACAGCTATCGTCTCCAAAGTGAACATGGTGGGGTCAAACCCGAAAGAATGGTGGGTGGACACTGGGGCCACTCGCCGCATCTATGTGGAGAAGATGTTCACAACTTTTAAATCGGTTTCAAACGGTGAGAAGTTGTTCATGGGGAATTTCGTGACCTCAACTGTTGATGATAAAGGCAAGGTAGTGCTGAAGATGACTTCAAGAAAAGAGCTGACTCTGAACGATGTCCTATTTGTGCCGGACATTCGTAAGAACCTTGTCTCAGGGTTGCTCTTAAGTAAGCATGGCTTTTGTATGGTGTTTGAGTCAGATAAGGTCGTGTTGACCAAGAGCGGGGTCTATGTGGTGAAAGGATATATGTCGGGCAGTATGTTTAAGCTTAATGTAATGACTCTTGTCCCTAAAATTAATGAGAAAGTTTCTTCTTCTCCTTATATGCTTGAGTCCCCTAATTTATGGCATGGTAGACTAGATCATATAAATTTTGACTCTTTGTGTAGATTAATCAAGTTAGATGACATACTATCTTTCAAGATTAATCTAAATCACAAGTGTGAAGCTTGTGTAGAAACAAAATTGACAAGGACTTCTTTTCATTATGTTGAACGAAGTATCGAGCCTTTAGATTTAGTGCATAGTGATGTGTGTGACTTGAAAGTCGTACAATCACGTAGTGGCAACAAGTACTTCATCACTTTTGTTGATGATTGCACTAAATACTGTTATGTATATTTGCTTAAAAGCAAAGATGAGGTGATTGATAAATTTATTCTTTTCAAGAATGAAGTTGAGAATTAACTAAGCCGAAAGATCAAGGCTATAAGAAGTGATTGTGGTGGTGAGTATGAATCCCTATTTGTTGAGATTTGTGCTCAATTTGGGATTATTCACCAAATCACAACGCCTTACTCTCTTCAGTCAAATGGTATTGCTAAGCGGGAGAATAGAACATTAAAAAAAATAATGAAGGCAATATTAATAAGTTCTGAGTTGCCACAGAACTTGTGGGGGGGGGGGGGGGAAGCAATTCCCTCTGCTAATTACATTCTAACTAGAATACCTCAGAAGAAAGTAGACAAGACTCTATATGAATTATGGAAAGGCCACAAACCTTCTTGTAATTTCCTATGAATGTGGGGGTGTTTTGCAAAAGTGGTGGATGCCAAGGCCAAGGCCAAGGCAGCCCAGCCAAAGCCAGCAGCATGCCATGCTAAGGCCAAGGCCAGCAGCATGCCATGCCAAGGCCAAGGCCAAGGCCAGCAGCGTGCCATGCCAAGGGCAAGGCCATCAGCATGCCAAGGCCAAGGCCAGCAGCATGCCATGCCAAGGCCGCAGCTAAGGCCGCAGCCAAGGCCATCAGCATGCCATGCCAAGGCCAAGGCCAAGGCTGCAGCTAAGGCCAAGTTAGCCCAGCCAAGGCCAGCAGCATGCCATGCCAAGGCGAAGGCGAAGGCCAGCAACATGCCATGCCAAGGCCAAGGCCAGCAGCTTGCCATGCCAAGGTGTCAAGGTGCGCCCATCCAAGGGTCAACACCTTGATGCCACACAGATTTGTGCCCTTTGGAGAGCCAAAGACATGCCTAAGAAGTTGTTGGTGCAAGTCTAAGACATGAAGCAATGAAGCAAGCTAGCCACCAAGTAACAACTTTAGGCCAACTTTTAGAGGGTCAAATGTAATCTTTTTCCCTTGTAAATTTTTATGTAAATACCTTAGTATTAAAGGTGTTTTGAGTCCAAGAGTTGTAATTTTTCTATTTTTGTAGAATTATTAAAAATCCATTATGACTCCTCAAACATAGTGGATGTTTCCTCCTGCTAGATAGAAAATAGCTTATCAACCTATATATAAAGAGGGGGTACCTGTAGACACCCCATTTTTGACCGTCCTCAAGACTTGGACGTCACCGCTCGAACACTCGGTGATTATCCATGTTTGTGTTCGTTTGGAGTTCCCGGAGGTCTCGGCTCGCGCGCCCTACCTCAGGATCTCCGAACTTGACCGTTTAGTGTCTGGTTTTGCACCAAACATTTGTGTTTTGCCTTGGAGGGGCAGGGAATGCCTTGTGAGACATCCCCACACACCACCGGCAGTGGCTAGAGGCTACCGGCTGGTTTTTGCTGCCATCGGCACTTTTGTTTGCCGGTCGGCACACTTTATTGCCGGTCGGCATAGTTGGTTGTCGGTCGGCACCTTTTTTTGTCGAAATGATATTTTTGGGCAGCCGACCACTATTCATCCACTTTATGGAGATATTTTGTGCCAGCTGTGATAGCTGGCACCAACTTTCCCTCCCTCCATACACGTGTATGGAGGGATCTCCCTCTAACCAAGCTTGTTGTATAAGCTTTGCAAGAGGGAGTCCTATAAGAGAAGGGATTTCCTCTTTGATCTAGGCTAGAAAGTTAGAAGCAAAAACCAGAGCTTAGAGATATAGATATACACTATCTCTATATCTCCCTCTCTCTCCTCCTTTGTGTGTGTTTTTGGCTCAAAAGTGTGTTTTTACCTTACTTTTGCACCATTACACACACTATTACACCTTGCTCCGAGATTGAGGGACTTGGGGGGGTTGATTCTTGAGTTTTTGGACTGATTTTGATCAAAAGAAGAGGGCTGGACCATTTGTTCTTCAAAGGTTCTTCAAGGGTGAGCATCTTGCTTTATATTCCCCAAACTTGCAATATCTTTTACCTATCTTGCTTGTTGATTTAGCTTTTGTGTATAACATAAAAAAGGCTTATATTTTCATGCTTTAGAACTTTCATCAAGGTTGTTTTGTGTTTTGAGTGCAAACTCACCCTATTAGGCCTTGTTTGGCTACTTTTGTTGCCTCTTTGGTTAAGCTTTGGTCACCTTTGTGTTTTGATCTCCTCACCACTGAAAATCAGTGTATTTTTAGTGTTAAAAAAGTTGGTTTGAAGTCTTGCATAGGGGAGGGACACCCCTCTCCCTTTATTGTCTTTTTTCCTTGAGTTTTGGCCCAAAAGGGTAACATGCATGCTTGCTTGGTTTTTGCCTTATTTCAGAACTTTTTGGGGGTTTTTAGGTCATATGGGATCTCTGTTTTTGGCCGGATCTATGGCCCTTTGCATGATTAGTATACTTGCTTCATACTCCCCCATTTGGACTAGAATCATGTCTTGTGTTTGGACCTTAATTCTTGCATGTGTTGGCTTGGTTCCATGAAGATGTTAGCACTATTTTTCCATGCTTAAAATCTGTTGGTTATCAATTCGGTCATGTTTGACATGTTTGATATGGTTGCTATGCATTTTGGCTTGTGAGCCCCCAAGTATATGAGTCACAAGCATGCCTTGGTTGGTCTACTTTAATGAGTTGAAGTTGTTTGCCATGTCATTTCAGTCCCCAAAACATGTTAGCATGCTTGCATTTATCATTCCTTTCATGCTTTGAAGGTGTGCCCCTTTTATGCTTTGAAATGAATATTTTGCATGCCTAAGTGTTTGAGCCTTCAAGGTTGCCATATCATTGGGTTTTAGGGCTGTTTTTAATGTATTCAAACTCCATTTTTGGTTGCATGGCTCATACCATGTTGGCTTGGGGTAGTGATAGTAAGATGCTCCTTTGTTGTGCCTTAACTTTGGGCCTATTAGTATGTATGCTTCCATGCTTGTTTTGTCCACTACTTTGGCACCTTTTGGCCACTGTTTTGGGGTGGACCAAGGTCTGTCCCTTTATGGTTCAAGGCCCCATTGCATGCTTGTTTCATGTTTGTTGCATGGTTGCTTCATTAATCCTTGTAGTATGTTAATCCCATGGCCGAATTGGTTCATGTTTGTATCACACTTGCACCTTGCATGCATAGCATTGTATGTTTGCCATATTAGTTGCATGACACTTGGTATGTTTTGCATAATTGGTATCATGTTGCATTTGAGTAAAGTTTGCATAACATGCATTGCATTACTTGGTTTGGGGTGTCAAACCAAGTGTGAGTGTTAAGGGGTGTTCATACTACAAGTGATGAAACACACCTTAACTCTCGGTCGTCGGGGCCTTTGATTTCGACATGATAAGGCTTTGGATCTCATTTGTATGTTGCATGCATCTTTACATTAAGTGGCAAATTTGGTCCCTTGAGTTGTCATGCACCATTGACGGCTTGAGGATCGAGGGTCATGCTTCTTTGAGTTCAAAGCATGATAGGAAGCATGACCATGCTCACATATGCCCGAAACCCCATGCCATGCACTGTCTGTTCTCTGTTTGCTGTCCAAACTGTCTTCTGCAGGAAATTTCTGCCGACCGGTAGAATTAAGTGCCGGCCGGCACTCTTTGAATGGCCGATAAATCAAAACAGTGCCGATGGAAATTCTGGACTGCCGGTGGGATTTCTGTTAAGCCGGTGGTACTCTGCAACATTCAAGGAACCTGTCCTAGGGTTTTGGCGATTTTCAGAAAGACAGGGCAGTGTAAACAGAGGTGGCAAAGACATGGTACGGGTGTTTCAGGTGAGCCGGTTTCCGAGCACGCATCATTCGCGCATTCCGAGGCAGAGGCTGCGGCCACCCTCTTCTTTCTTTTGCATCTTTTTTTAATTAATTAGAAATTTTGTAATAATTTTATCTGTTTATTATTTGGGACTGTAATATTTATTTGGACCCTCCGAGTGAGGGCAATGATGTAATAAGTGTGGGTGAGTGTGTGTATGTCTTCCAATCCCCACTTCTTTCTTCCCTTTTACTTACCTGCTTATGATGGTAGACTAGGGCATTTTTGAAATTACCATATCTTATGCTATGCATGCGTGCATTCATGCATTTGTATTGCATGCATCAAGCTCGGTACATCATGCTAACTGTATTCGTATTTTCAAATTCTAAATTGAATACATGAATCAATTGGTTGCATCTCACATGCCATATTTAGGTTAACCGAGCCTATTCTAATTACATTTTTGCATGCGATGCATTAGTCATTTTAACATGAAATAGGACACGCATATTTGCTAACTAGTTTATTGTTTTGGCACGGAGTACAATGTAAGTAGTTATGCTTTAGCATCCCGCATGCGTGTGAGTGTTGCCATGACAGTATGCCTGCCATGTGGCTAAGTGCTTATATGAGATAAAACTATTTGAATGCTTGTGGGTGAAGGGTGGATTGTTTGAATTGGAAAAACTCATTAAAATCTGTGTTTTAGCATACTTGCGAGTAGCAAATTCCAAAACGCTTTCCAAAACAAACGGGTATACAATGTTTATTTCCAAATTAGGCAATCTAGTCTATACTTGTTTGCTGTGCGCATAACATAGTAATTCTAGGATAATAATTGGAATAAGAACACATAAACGTTTTCAAAATCGGATATCATGGTTAGTAGAGGCCGGTCTTCGGACCGGGCGAAAGGGGGTGCTCATAGCTGACCTTCCCCGATCGTACCCAAGCTCCCGAGCCGAGACAACTCCGGTGATGACGGACACGTGGCCTTCGGCACCGAGTCAGGGTTTCCTAAATTTCCCCATTTTAAAATATTTAGATGGCGACTCTGTATCTGGCAAAGCAGTCCATGTGTGGCACTACTTTTCAAAACAAATCTGTTTTCTCAAACGATTTGCCAGATTTGGACTCTTTGGTTCAGATTTAGAACCGTGACACAAATCGAGTCCGAACTGTAGCGGGGTCCCTCGCGGACGTGTTACAGTACCCAAGTGTTGAACCAGACCACTTGTGCCTTTAATGTACCCCAACCTTGTTTATGGTAAGGCAACTTTTGTAGCACTTTAGTGCATTGTTCAACTACTGTAATGCCTTCTTTTGAGTAATGAAAAGTTCATTTCGCCTTTACATTGTGCATAGCCTTTCAATTGTTGCTACTTCAATTTTAGCTTGTTGATTGTTATTTTGTGGCTTGTCTCCAATCTTGTGGCTCATTAACTCAACTAATATTGTGTTTGCTTGTCTTTGCAAACCTTTCGAGCATCATTGGCGGGCTAGTGAATAGAGTTAACTAGCGCCACACACACTTGCATATCTTGACAAGGCTTCTGCATTGCCGGTGTGTGACAGTTGGTATCAGAGCCCAGTCTATTTGGCTTTCTCTATTATTGGCTTTCTAAATGGAGGGTACTGGCAATCGTCAACCCATGCAAAGGGAGAGAATGGCGCTCTTGGAGCAGCGTATGGACAACATGGAGGCCACGGCAACTTCATTAGCCATCCTTGAGCAACGGGTTTATGAACTTGAGCAAACTCATGGCCCTACTCAAGGGCATGATTTTGAGGATGTTGGCACTGAACTCAGGCTAGAGATTGAAGACCTCAGTGGCCGGGTTGGTGTTCTTACCCGTACCTTTGGCAATGTACCTAATGGCGGCATGGAATTCACTAGGGCGCGTGTGCCCGAGCCCCGTGCCTACGTGGCGCCCGAGATGCCAAGGAGTTAGACAACTTTCTTTTTGATATGGAGCAATATTTCAAAGCTGTGAAAGTCGATGCTGAGGAGACAAGGATTTCTATGGCCACAATGTATTTGTCCAGTGATGCCAAGTTGTGGTGGCGGACTAAACATGATGAGATGCAACGCGGCTTATGCACAATTGAGACTTGGGAGCAACTTAAGCTCTAGTTCTTCCCTGAAAATGTTGAGTATAATGCCCGGCGTGCTTTGCGGGATCTCAAGCACACCGGCACTATAAGAGATTATGTGAAAGAATTCTCTGGGCTTATGCTGGACATCAAAGATATGTCAAAGAAAGAAAAGCTCTTCTTCTTTCTTGAGGGATTGAAGCCATGGGCCAGAGTTGAACTTCAAAGGCAAAGAGTGCAAGATTTAGCCCATGCCCAAGCAACAGCTGAATGCCTTGCGGACTACGCCGAACTTAAGCAAAGGGATAGTGGTTCCCCATGCAAGAGTAGGGGAGGTGAAAAGTCCCAAGGTCATGGCAAACCTAAAAGTGGGGGAGCCAACACTACTACATCCAAAACCCATTCGACTTGAGGATAATGGCAACAGAAGAGCTATGGTGACAAGGCAAAAGCCCCTCAACAATTCTCTACAAGCAAAACAAAAGGTCCTATCTCTTGTTTCTTATGCAATGGGCCACACCGGTTATCTGAATGTCCACAAAAGCGTGCCTTGAATGCTCTAGCAACTGTGTCTGGCCATGTCTCTCAACCAAGCGATGATGATAGCGAGGAAGAGGATGTGCGGTCTAAGCGAAGTGGCAAGGGTTCTAAGGCAGTTGGCTCTAGAGTGGGAGCCTTTTATATGATGAATGCCATGGAGAAGAAGGCTTCTATAGGGAGGCATAAGAAGAATGCCAGGAGTGGCAAAGTGGGCAAGCATTCAGATCCCAAACAACTTGTGGAGTCTAAAGATGAAGGCAAAGGGAAGAAACCCATGTATAATGGGGAATCATTAGGCAAGTTGAACAAGGGCAAGTCATCCAACAAAGGTTTGATGTTTGTGGATGTAAAACTCAATGGGAAACCCCTTCGTGCATTGATTGACACTGGGGCCACCCATAACTTTGTTGCGGGGACTGAAGTTGAAAGACTTGGGCTATCTTTAGAGAAGGATGGCAGCCGCATCAAGGCAGTTAACTCGGCAGCAGAGCCCATCTATGGGGTTGCCAAATCTATTCATTTGAAGGTCAGCACTTGGGAAGGAAGAGTAAATTTCACCGCAGTGCTCATGGATGACTTCCAAGCCATCCTTGAGTTGGATTTCTTAAGAAGCACAAAGACGGCAGTCATGCCTTATTCTAATAGTATGTGTGTCATGGGGGATAAGCCATGTCTCATTCGTGCTATGGCCACCAACAACAGTGACCAGTTTGTCTCAGCTATGCAACTCAAGAGGGGTGTTAGGCATGGTGAGCAAACTTGGGTTGCTGCATTGAAGTTGAATGAAGCTCTTGAATCTACTCCTGTCCCAGCCACAATCAAGAAGGTCTTAAGGCAATTTGCAGATGTTATGCCTGAACAGTTGCCTAAGGAGTTGCCTCCACGTCAAGGTGTGGATCATGCTATCGAGTTAGTGCCAGGGGCAAAACCACTAGCTCGTGCACCATATAGAATGGCTATTCCTGAGTTGAATGAGTTAAGGAAGCAGCTTACAGAGTTATTAGAAGCAGGCTTTATCAGGCCATCTAAGGCCCCATTCGGTGCACCTGTCTTATTTCAAAAGAAGCATGATGGTAGTCTTCGCTTATGTGTGGATTATCGGGCACTCAACAAGCTAACCATCAAGAACAAGTATCCCCTTCCTCTCATTGTGGATTCATTTGATCAATTTGGCAAAGCAAGGTATTTCACTAAGCTAGATCTTCGATCGGGGTACTATCAAGTAAGGATTGCCGAGGGAGACGAGCCTAAAACTACTTGTGTTACCTGTTATGGCTCTTATGAGTTTCTTGTCATGCCATTTGGCTTGACCAATGCCCCAGCAACATTCTGCACCATGATGAACGAAGTTTTTCAAGAGTATTTGGATCAATTCATGGTGGTATATTTGGATGACATTGTAATCTATAGCTCCACGTTAGAAGCGCACGTGGAGCATCATCAGAAGGCCCTTACCAAGCTGAGAGAGCACAAGCTTTATGCCAAGCTAGAGAAGTGTTCTTTTGCCCAAGAGAGGATTAAGTTCCTAGGGCACATTGTTAAGCATGGATGCATCAAAATGGGCCAAGGGAAGGTCAAGGCTATTCAAGAGTGGCAGCCACCTGCAAATGTCTTAGAGTTGTGGTCATTCCTTGGATTGGCTAATTATTATCGCAAGTTTGTTGAAGGCTACTCAAGACTAGCTTCCCCATTGACAGAGTTGTTAAAGAAGGGCAAGCCATATGTTTGGGCAGAGGAGTGCCAACAAGCCTTTCAAGCCTTGAAAGAAGCCATGTCAAGAGATCCTGTTCTTGCTCTACCAGACTTAGGTAAAGCTTTTGAGATACAAACGGATGCATCTGATTTTGCTTTGGGTGGTGTTCTTTTGCAGGATGGTCACCCAATTGCTTATAAGAGTAGAAAGCTCAATGATGCCAAGCGGAGATATCCAGCTCATGAGAAAGAGTTGCTTGCAGTAGTGCATTGTCTGAGGACTTGGAGGCACTACATCTTGGGCTCATGGTTTGTTGTGAAGACTGACAATACGGTGGTTAGCCATTTCTTAACATAGCCCAAGCTAAGCGCACGACAAGCACGGTGGCAAGAGAAGTTGGTAGAGTTTGATTTTGCCTTAGAATACAAGGACGGTGCCACCAACCATGTTGCTGATGCACTAAGCAGGAAGGCGAAGCTTGCCGTGTGTCATCATGTATGTTCACTTACTTCTATTTCAACCAGCCTCAAGGAGAAAATCAAGGCTCATCTAGACAAGGATGCTATGACAGAGAGTCTTATGAACCTTGTCAAAATGGGCAAGACTCGCCAATTTTGGATGCAAGATGGACTTCCCATGACAACAGGCAACCACATATTTGTACCCAGGGCTAGTGACTTGAGGGAGACACTTCTTAGGGAGTGCCATGATACACTTTGGGTAGGACATCCGGGGTGGGAGCGAACTTTGGCCTTGGTGAAACAAGGATATTATTGGCCCCAAATGCGTGATGATGTGGAAGAATATGTCCGCACTTGTCTCACTTGCCAGCACGACAAGGTTGAGCATAAGAAGAAAGCAGGCTTGCTTGAACCTTTGCCTGTGCCTAAACGTCCGTGGGAAAGTGTATCACTTGACTTCATCACTGGATTGCCTAAAGTGGGAGATATCGGGACTATCTTGACTATTGTGGACCAATTCTCCAAATATGCTACCTTTATTGCTGCCCCAAAGTATGTTTTAGTGGAGGAGACTGCCTAACTCTTCTTCAAGCACATTGTCAAATATTGGGGTGTGCCTAAAAGTATTGTTAGTGACCGAGACACGTGTTTTGTTGGCAACTTCTGGACGGAGTTATTCAAGCTTCTTGGGTCACAACTTAATACTTCATCAAGCTACCATCCGGAGACGGATGGGCAAACTGAACGCTTCAACTGTATGCTCGAGGAGTATTTGCGCCACTTTATTAATGCTAATCAACGAAATTGGGTGCAACTTCTTGATGTAGCACAGTTATGCTTCAACTCTCAAAAGAGTAGCTCTACGGGCAAGAGTGCTTTTGAGATAGTGAATGGACAGCAGCCATTGTTGCCCCACACAATGGATGGACCTTATGAAGGAAAGTCTCCCAGGGCTTACCAATTTGCTAAGGAATGGAAGAGAAACCATGACATTACTCGTGCCTATCTTGAGAAAGCAACAACTAAAATGAAGAAATGGGCTGATGAAAAGAGGAGGCCACTTGAATTTAAAGCTGGGGATCAAGTTCTTGTCAAACTCAACCCTGAGCAATGCAAGTTCATGAGGGGAAGAGACAGAAGGCTAGTGCGCAAGTATGAGGGACCGATAACCATTCTGAAGAGAATTGGCAAGTGTGCTTACAAGATAGATGCTCTATCTTGGTTGAAAATGCTTCTGGTTTTCCATGTGAATTATTTGAAGCCTTACTATCCAGACAAGGAAGATCCAACCCGAAATGAGGAGAAACGCCAAACCATCACAGCCAAAGCAGGGAAAAGGTCTATTGAATCTATCTTGGCCGATCGGGTGAAAATGGTTTCCAAGAAGAAACAAAGGCAATACTTGGTGAAGTAGAAAGGCCTTGGAGATGAAGAAATCAGCGGGGAACGGGAGGCAGACTTGTTGGCTTTTCAAGACGAGATTGATGCTTATTGGGCCAAGTCGTCGAGGGCGTCGACCATTCAAGTGGGGGAGACTGTCAAGGTGCGCCCATCCAAGGGTCAACACCTTGATGCCACACACATTTGTGCCCTTTGGAGAGCCAAAGACATTCCTAAGAAGTTGTTGGTGCAAGTCCAAGACATGAAGTAATGAAGCAAGCTAGCCACCAAGTAACAACTTTAGGCCAAGTAATCTTTTTCCCTTGTAAATTTTTATGCAAATACCTTAGTATTAAAGGTGTTTTGAGTCCAAGAGTTGTTTTCTATTTTTTTAGAATTATTAAAAATCCATTATGACTCCTCAAACATAGTGGATGTTTCCCCCTGCCAGATAGAAAATGGCTTATCAACCTATATACCAAAGTGTTGAACCAGACCACTTGTACCTTTAATGTACCCCAACCTTGTTTATGGTAAGAGAACTTTTGTAGCACTTTAGTGCATTGTTCAACTATTATAATGCCTTCTTTTGAGTAATGAAAAGTTCATTTCGCCTTTACATTGTGCATAGCCTTTCAATTGTTGCTACTTCAATTTTAGCTTGTTGATTGTTATTTTGTGGCTTGTCTTCAATCTTGTGGCTTATTAACTCAACTAATATTGTGTTTGCTTGTCTTTGCAAACCTTTCGAGCATCATTGGCTGGCTAGTGACGAGAGTTAACTAGCGCCACACACACTTGCATATCTTGACAAGGCTTCCGCATTACCAGTGTCTGACACAAGGCCAAGGCCAGCAGCCAAGGCCAAGGCAGCCTAGCCAAGGCCAAGGCTAGCAGCATGCCATGCCACAGCCTTGGCCAACAAGATCTCGTGCCAAGGCCTGGGCCAGTAGCATGCCATGCCATGCTATCGCCAGCAGTTTCCCATGCCAACGTGTTGGCCAGCAGCTTGGCATGCCATGGCCTTGTCCAGCAGCACGGCATGCCATGGCCTTGGCCAACAACATAGCATGCCAGGACCTTGGCAAGCATGGCTTGTCCCTCGCGTAATTGCCATCAGGTTTGGCTTTGACTTACGTACAAGTTGCCTTGTAAAATTCATGTCCTTCGGGTAATCGCCATTTGGTTGGCTTTGACGTGCGAATGAGTTGCCTGTGGTTTCCTAGTGGAAGCTTATTACGAAAAGTTTGTCCCTCAGAAGTTGCCTGTTTCGTTTGTCATTTACATTCGTGCTAACCGGTGCTTGCTCGGCTTCTCCAAATGTTTTTGCAAGTTCGTGGGGCTTCTCAATCCTTCAGGGTGTGATTCGTTTTGGGTGGCTGGTGCATAGTGTACGTCGTGGCGCATGAGTTGTGTTTGGTTTGTGCGAGCTGGACGGATCTCTGCCTATGCAGCGAATGCCACTGGCCCATTCCTGTATGTCCCTCAGGTAATTGCCTCTAGGTTGGCTTTGACTTGCCTACAATTTGCCTTCACTTCCCTAGTGAAAAGAGCCTTGCGAAAAGCATGTCCCTCGGGTAATAGCCATTCGGTTGGCTTTGACTGATGAACGAGTTGCTTGTGCTTTCAAAGTGGAAACTTGTTGCGAAAATTATGTCCCTCGAAAGTTGCCTGTTGCCTTTGTCATTTGTAGTCGCGCTAAGAAATGCAGCCAAGGCCAGGGCTGTAGCCAAGGTAGCCAAGGCAGCCATGCCACAACCTTGGCCGGCAACATGGCATGCCAAAGCCTTGGCCGACAGCATGCAATGCCCTTGCCTTGGCAAGCATGTCATGCCACGGCCTTGGCCAGCAACGTGCCATGCCAACGCCTTGGCTAGTAGCATGCCATGCCATGCCACGGCCTTGTCCAGCAGCATGGCATGCCAGTGCCTTTGCCCACAGCATGCCATGCCAACGCCTTAGCCAGTAGCATGCCATGCCACGGCGTTGTCCAGGAACATGGCATGCCATGCCATGCCCTTGGCCGGTATCGTGCCATGCCACAGCTTTGGCCAGTAACATGGAAGCTTGTTGCGAAAATTATGTCCCTCGAAAGTTCCCTGTTGCCTTTGTCATTTGTAGTCGCGCTAAGAATAGCAGCCAAGGCCAAGGCCACAGCCAAGCCCCCAAGGCCAAGGCCGCAGCCTTGGCCATGCCATAGCCTTGGCCAAGCCAACAGCATGCCATGCCACAGCCTTGGCCAGCAGCACGGCATTGCCAAGGCCTTGGCCAGCAGCATGCCATGCCATGCCATGCCACTACCAGCAGCTTGCGATGCCAACGCCTTGGCCAGCAGCATGCCCTGCCACGGCCTTGGGAAGCATTCCTTGTCCCTTGGGTAATTGCCATTAGGTTTGGCTTTGACTTACGTACAAGTTGCCTTGCGAAATGCATGTCCCTTGGGTAATAGCCATTTGGTTGGCTTTGACATGCGAACGAGTTGCCAGTGCTTTCCTAGTGGAAGCTTGTTGCGAAAAGTATGTCCCTCGGAAGTTGCCCGTTGCGTTTGTTAGTTGCATTCACGCTAACCGATGCTTGGTCGGCTTCTCTAAGTGTTTTTGCACGTTCGTCGGGCTTCATAGTCCTTCGGGGTGTGATTCGCATTTTTTAATTATTTATTTACTCATAAAAATTAAAATAAAATTAAAAAAATTACTATAATTACTAGTGCCGCATCCTATAATTATTGGAATTTTTCTAGAATTTTTTAACTATTTTTAGTAATTTTTATTATTTTTTAAGTATTAAAATAGAAATAAATTAAAATAAAATATTCCGGTGGCCAAATATTTTTTTTCAATTTTTTTATAGTGTCTTTAATTATATCCTACGACTTTCATGTTGAAGGTTTTTGCAAAAACTCATTATTTTTAAAAAAAATCCCATTATGACTCCTCGAGCATATGTGATGTTTCCTCCTGCCATATGAAAAAGGGCTTTACAAGCTACTATAAGGGGGGGGGGCACCTCCCTTAAGGTTGGCCAGCAAGGCCAGGCCATAGGCCACGCCTATGCCTAGGCGGACGCTTGGCACATGCCATCGCTTGGCTTGTGGCATTGAAACTCCATAGCCAAGCACGAGATGTGTCGAGTGGCGGCCCGCGGTGGTGGCGGTAGCACATCGGCCTTGGCCAGCATGCCATGCCACAGCCTTGGCCAGCAGCATGCCATGCCACAATGCCATGCCAAGGCCAAGGCCAGCCAGCCAAAGCCAGCAGCATGCCTTGCCAAGGCCAAGGCCAGCAGCAAGCCAT
>NW_021026458.1:77175-88239 GCF_004153795.1 Camellia sinensis
ATTCATGCATGATTTCTAATAAGTGTCTAATTATGCAACTTATGGCAATTCAACAGAAGTTTTATGCATGCATGGTCATATCTCATCAAGACCAATTTAAATCATACTCTTAATCCCAAGAAAAATACTTGAGCTCACAAGATTACACATTCAATTCATGAATTCAAGAGTCAATGGCTTACCTAGAAGCTTAATCCTCACAATTTAAGGTAAGTTCTTGAGCTAGCCTCCAAGATCACCAAGCTTTAGCACCAAAATCTCAATTTCCTTCACCCTCTCTCTCTTAGCCGACCCTCTCTCAAGTCTAAGAGTTTTCATCAGCCAAATGAAGCTTAAAGGAGAGAAATGAGGGTGTAGTGGTCCCTTAATAAGCACCCACTCAACATTATTTTAATATCAAGCAATTGGGCACTTAATTTATCAGTTTAATCAATTTAAATTGACCAGAATCAATTTTCAATTAAATTTCACCGTAGGCTCTAAAAATTATGCCAATCACAGTGGCGTAATCAATTCCGGGTTCTGTGGCCGATAAGGCCCTCAATTTAATTCCCGAAGCGTATTATTCAAACAGATATTCCTACGGTGAACATATACGAATTCCACATCACATATTATCACATAATGGCACACAAAATCATGCTAAACACATAACCATAAACAAATTAAGGACCAATTTAGCATAGTACAGAACAGGGGTATCACAGTCTTCCCCCCTTTAGGAAGTTTGGTCCTCCAAACTTAAGTTACCTTCGTCGGGAAACAAATGTGGGTAGCGTAGTCGCATTTCCTCCTCTTTTTCCCACGTGGCATCCATCCCATAGTGCTCTTTCCATTCTACTTTCACCATTGAGATGGACTTGTTTCTCAATTCTTTCACTTGTCGGTCAACAATTCTTTCCGGCCACTCAGCGTATTCCATATTCTCATCAATAGCTACCCGATGATAATCAAGCACATGTAACGGGTCTCGGAGGTAACCCCTCAACATCGACACATGAAACACGTTGTGGATTTGCTCGAATCCCGGTGGCAAAGCAACTCTATAAGCAACTGGGCCAAGCCTCTCCAAAATTTGAAACGGCCCAAAGTAACGGGGCGACAACTTGCCCTTTTTCCCAAATCTGACTTGGCCTTTCATCGGAGAAACACGGATGAACACATGGTCGCCGACCTCATACTCAAGAGGTCTTCTCCGAACGTCTGCATAATTCTTCTGTCGGTCATGAGCTGTTTTGAGCCTTTGTCGAATAGTTTTGATCTTTTCAGAGGTGTCTTGTACAATTTCAGGCCCAAGCAAAGCTCTGTCCCCGACTTCTGTCCAACAAATAGGTGATCTACACCTCCTACCATACAAAGCCTCGTATGGTGCCATACCGATGCTGGAGTGGAAGCTGTTATTAAGAAAACTCTGCAAGCGGCAAATAATCCTCCCAACTCCCCTGAAAATCCAAAGCACACATGCGAAGCATATCTTCCAAAGTCTGTATCGTTCGTTCTGACTGTCCATCTGTCTGTGGGTGGAATGCTGTGCTGAACCTTAGTTCTGTTCCCATGGCTTCCTGCAAACTCTTCCACAGTCTAGATACAAATTTCGGATCTCTATCCGACACAATGGACACCGGAACTCCGTGTAACCGGACAATTTCATCAACATAAATAGTAGCCAATCTATAAGCAGTAAATGTAGTTTTGATAGGCAGAAAATGTGCAGATTTAGTCAGTCTATCAACTATAACCCAAACAGAATCCATACCTCGAGGAGTCCGAGGTAGGCCAACAACGAAATCCATAGTCACATGTTCCCACTTCCACTCAGGAATAGGGAGAGGTTGAAGTAGACGGCCTGGTTTCTGATGTTCAGCCTTAACTTGCTGACACTGAAGGCACTTGGACACATATTCTGCAATCTCTTTCTTCATTTTAGGCCACCAATAGGTTTGTTTCAAATCCCGATACATTTTATTGTTACCCGGGTGCATAGCAAATACGGATTTGTGGGCTTCATTTAAAACCCTCTTCCTTAGCTCCGGAATATCAGGAACGCATATTCTGCTTCGGAATTTCAACACTTCATTCTCAATACTAAATTCTGCTTTTGGACTTGTCTCAAATTCATCAATTACCTTTCTGAGGAACTCATCCTCTTTCTGTTTCCGTTTGATTTCATTAACGATTGCCGGTTCGGCTGTAATAGCGGCTATCAATCCGCCCCGTTCACATACCACTACCTCAATTTCAGACTTTTCAAAGTCTTGCAAAATCTCCCACTGTTCAGTAAGCAAACAAGCCATATTCCCTGTTGATTTTCTGCTCAAGGCATCCGCCACTGTATAAGCTTTCCCGGGATGATACTGAATCTCTAGATCGTAGTCTTTTATCAGTTCTAGCCATCTTCTCTGACGCATATTCAACTCTTTCTGCGTGAAGAAGTATTTCAGGCTCTTATGATCCGTGTAGACTTCACACTTTGCCCCATACAAGTAATGCCGCCAGATTTTCAAAGCGAAAACAACTGCGGCCAATTCTAGGTCATGTGTTGGATAATTCTTCTCATGTGGCCTCAACTGTCGGGAGGCGTAAGCAATAACCTTTCCGTTCTGCATTAACACACAACCCAAACCCTTATAAGATGCGTCACTGAAAATCACGAAATTTTCCGTACCTGAAGGTAGTGTCAAAATTGGTGCGGTGGTCAATCTTGTCTTCAATTCATGAAAGGCCGATTCTCTTTCACTATTCCACTCAAATGGTTGTCCCTTACGTGTCAATTGGGTAAGAGGCATGGCTAATTTTGAAAAGTCCTTTACAAACCTCCTGTAGTACCCAGCCAAGCCCATGAAACTGCGAACTTCTGTCACATTAGTTGGTGTAGGCCAATTCACAATTGCTTCTATTTTCTGCGGGTCCACTGAAATTCCTTCCTTGTGAATCACATGCCCTAAGAAAACAACCTCATCCAACCAAAATTCACATTTCTTTAGTTTAGCAAATAACTTCCTTTCCCGAAGTATTTGTAAAACAGTCCTCAAATGATATTCATGCTCAAGTCTATCCTTAGAGTAAATCAAAATGTCATCGATGAAGACTACAACAAACTCATCAAGGTAGGTTTTAAAAATTCTATTCATTAGGTCCATAAATGCTGCCGGAGCATTAGTCACTCCAAATGGCATAACAAGAAACTCGAAATGACCATACCTCGTTCTGAATTCGGTTTTCTCAACATCCTCTGCTTTAACCTTCAGCTGATGATACCCGAATCTCAAATCAATCTTAGAAAACAACTGTGATCCCTGCAACTGGTCAAATAAGTCATCAATACGGGGTAGGGGGTATTTGTTCTTCACTGTTACCTTATTCAAGTCCCGATAATCGATGCACAGGCGCAAAGTACCATCCTTCTTTTTCACAAATAACACCGGTGCGCCCCAAGGAGAAACACTAGGCCTAATAAAGCCCTTATCTAGTAACTCTTGTAACTGTTCCTTCAACTCTTTCAACTCTGCTGGGGCCATCCGATACGGAGCCTTGGAGATAGGACCCGTGCCAGGTATCAATTCAATGACAAACTCAATCTCTCTATCTAGTGGCAACCCCGGTAACTCTTCAGGAAAAACATCGGGAAATTCCTTCACAACTAGAATATCCTCTAACTTCAATTCAATTGTTCAGTAATACACATAACACCAAATAAACCCTGGGCATCCTTCCTGATCATTTACATGCTTTCATTGCGATATCAAATATGGTGGAGGTACTACCCCATTTCCCACAAACACAATTTCTTTCTGTTCTGGTGGTTTAAATACAACCCTCTTTGTCACACAATCTATAGTGGCACAGTATTTGGTCAACCAATCCATGCCCAAAATTACATCGAAGTGTCTAAAGTTTAAGGGCAACAAATCTACATATAGGGTAGTATCCTCAATATGCATGTCACAAAACCGATATATATAGTCACATAATACAGATTCCCCCGATGGAGCAGATACACATAACAAATATGGCAACAATTCTAGGGGTCTTTTCAGTCTAGATGCAAATGCATATGTCACAAATGAGTGCGTTGATCCAGAATCAATTAATACAAAGGCATCCTGATTACATATTGAGATAGTACCTGAGACAACGGCATTGGCATTCCGTGTATCACCCGGAACGAGGGCAAAAACTCTCCCCTGTCTCATTGTATCTCCAGTAGTAGCAGATCTCAAAGTATTTCCCGGCTTTGGAACCGATGCAGTTGAACTAGCTGCTAGTTTCCCACCGTTCTGATTGCACTCTCGGGCTATGTGCCCTTGTTTCCCACATTTAAAACAGGCTCCCGATGCACGGTAACAGACTCCACGGTGCCTTTTGCTACAAATGCTGCACATGGGAGTTGTGTCTCGGGAAGAACTTGAAGTAGTTGAGGAGCCCGTGTTTTGCTTTTTCAGAAATTTCTTCTTCGAAAAGAAGCCTTGTCTTTTGTTGCCTTTCCATTCGGTTGTTGGCTTAGCTTGTCTAGCTATGTTAGCCTCTGATATGATGGCCCGGTCAAGTACCCCGATGTAGGTCTCCAACTTCAGGACATTCACTCGCTCTAGGATGTCACTTCGGAGCCCTCCTTCAAAGTGCCTTGCCTTCTTATAATCAGTATCAATTAAATGTGGTGCAAACCTGGCCAACTCAGTAAATTTGGCCTCATACTCAGCTACAGTCATGCTGTCTTGCTTGAGTTCCATAAACTCTGCCACTTTCCTATCCCGGACACACTGCGGAAAGTACTTGTCATAGAAGATTTCCAAAAATTTCGCCCAATCAACATCTCTGTGGTTTTCCCTCATCAACATCCACCATCTTCTCGCTTCATCTTCTAGCATAAAGGTGGCTAGAAGCACTTTCTGTGTATCCGAGCACGGAAACACCTCAAACAGTTTTTCGATCCCAAGAACCCAAGCCTCAGCTTTCAGAGGATCCAGTCCGCCATGGAACTGTGGTGGTTTCATTTTCTTGAATTCCTTGGTGAGAGCGATTATCCGATCATCATTTTGATTATCTGGCACAGGTGGTGCCGGAGGTGGAGGTGGCGGGTGTGGTTGTTGCCATTGTTGTTGCCACTCCTGCTGCTGTCTCAAAGCTTCTGCCATTTCTTGGATCAGTCTTTCCATTCTGTCCAGTCTGGCAGTAGAGGATTCCTCTAACTCATCACCTCTGGTTCTCACCATCTGATTAAACTTGCATTACATTCATAAAAAAAAGGTACACAAGTATGCATACACTAAGGAGCACATATTTCTAGATAATTTGCAATGCAAGTAATTCACAACTTACACATATAATTATTCATAACAAAACACTTAAGCATATAATCAATGCTTCCAAACTCGTACTTATCACATGAATGCATCCTAGATCTTATCTAGACGCTTATTGCTCTTTGGACAAGTGTGTGAGTTATTAACTCGTGCTCTGATACCACCATGTCATGACCCGAACCCGCCCCTATGGGTTAAGGACATAACCGGCCAGTAATCTTGAGATTACCTACGGCCTCATATTCAGAACAGACATAACTTGTCAGAGTAAAGGGGCCACACGGAAGCAAAAATTAAAAACTTTGTCCATAGAGCCGTGCTTATATGCACATCAAACAGACCATATTCAGTTACGTTAATAACCCACATCAAAAGTACAGTTTCACAAAATTCATTACAGACAGGATCATCCAACACGAGTCAACCTATGACGGGCTATTTACAGATATACACTAGGCCCTTGCCAACAAGACAAAACATAAGTACATAACAAAAAGGCAAGGTAGGTCTCAAGAGTGAGACACAAGGCTGACTTCCTCAAAACTCGGATTTTTCCTAGCAGACTTCACTGGGGCTGGGTTTGGACTTCCCTTGGCTCACCTACAAACACATGAATGAGCGTGAGCGATAGCCCAGTGAATAATATCAAACATGACAGTTACATAACAATATGTAGAACAACATGCTCCGAACGGCCTTGGGCCCAAGTCATATTTCTATTTAACAAAGGTATATGACTATACGAAATGCAAATCAAGTAAATGCAGTTCCAAACATTCATGGCAAAACGGCCTTCGGCCCATTCACTTATGTCGAAACGGCCTTCCGCCCATTCATTTCTGTCAAAATGGCCTTCGGCCCATTCCTTTATGTCAAAACGGCCTTTGGCCCGCTCGTTCATGTCAAAACGGCCTTCGGCCTACTCACATGAGTCAGAACGACCTTTGGTCCATTCATTTACATCAAAACGACCTTTGGTCCATTCATTTACATCAAAACGACCTTTAGCCTATTCATTCATATCAAAACGGCTTTTCGCCTATTCATTCATATCAAAACGGCTTTTCGCCTATTCATTCATATCAAAACGGCTTTTCGGCCCATTGGCCCATTCATTCATGGCAAAACGGCCTTCGGCCCATTCACTTATGTCGAAACGGCCTTCAGCCCATTCATTTATGTCAAAATGGCCTTCAGCCCATTCTTTTATGTCAAAACGGCCTTTGGCCCGCTCGTTCATGTCAAAACGGCCTTCGGCCTACTCACATGAGTCAGAACGACCTTTGGTCCATTCATTTACATCAGGACGACCTTTGGTCCATTCATTTATATCAGGACGACCTTTGGTCCATTCGTTCACATCAAACGACCTTCGGTCCATTCATTCACATCCAAACGACTTTCGGTCCATTCATTTATATCAAAACGACCTTCGGTCCATTCATTTATATCGAAACGACCTTCGGTCCATTCATTTATATCGAAACGACCTTCGGTCCATTCATTTATATCGAAACGACCTTTGATCCGTTCATTCATTCCTGTCGGACTTTTGTCCACAATCCCAATTAACAACTCATAAAGTTTATAAGGGAATAAACAATTGGACATTGACAAGCTTTCGAATATTGATATTACTCACAGTGATCGGCTTGCGGATTCGCCCTGGAGCTTGACCCTACACATTCCATGCACACAAAAGGGTCATTAACAATTCAATCCGTCCCTTAATTCACATATTCCTCTTTAGGCTTTATTCTTATCTCATTAACTCATTTATAATGTTTAACACACGCCTAAGAGTGATTACAAGTGAAAGAGAATGGAAAGCGAAACACAGAACGCATGAACAAAATTCCAGAAATTAGGGTCCCCGCTCGAGCGTAGACTTCCCCGCTCGAGCGGACCCTTAGGTCTGCAAAAGTACTGGTTGCCTTCAATTCTAGCTCGAGCGTGAACTCGGCCGCTCGAGCGTACTGCCTGTCTACATAGCTCCCCGCTCGAGCGTCAATTCCCCCGCTCGAGCGGGAACCATGTCTGCAAAAAGATGCTGGGAGCTCGTTTTCTCCGCTCGAGCGTAGACTTCCCCGCTCGAGCGGAAGCCGAAATTCTGGAAATTCCAGATTGTGTTCTTGAGCTTCAACTCGATTTCCCAGCTACCATTCTTGCATGCAAGGGCTCAAATCTCAAATATAATCATACTAGCATGGTTCCCTTGCAAGATCATAACATTATGAAGTTCAATTTCTTGATTTACCTACATGCATGTCCCAAAACATGACAAGTGCATCGCCAATATAACAAATTCATGCATTCAAGCTCATATCTTTAATTATCCGAACATGCAAGGCCATCTTGACTTCATTTCCATTTCAAAGATACAAATGGTGCCAAAACTCAACAAAACCAAGCTTGCATGCATGATCAAACTTAAATTTTTGCTTAATTGACTTGATACATGCCAGATTATGCAACTTATGGCATTTCAACAGAAATTTTATGTATGCATGGTCATATCTCATCAAGACCAATTTAAATCATACTCTTAATCACAAGAAAATACTTGAGCTCACAAGGTTACACATTCAATTCATGAATTCAAGAGTCAATGGCTTACCTAGAAGCTTAATCCTCACAATTTATGGTAAGTTCTTGAGCTAGCCTCCAAGATCACCAAGCTTTAGGACCAAAATCTCAATTTCCTTCACCCTCTCTCTCTTAGCCGACCCTCTCTCAAGTCTAAGAGTTTTCATCAGCCAAATGAAGCTTAAAGGAGAGAAATGAGGGTGTAGTGGTCCCTTAATAAGCACCCACTCAACATTATTTTAATATAAAGCAATTGGGCACTTAATTTATCAGTTTAATCAGTTTAAATTGACCAGAATCAATTTTCAATTAAATTTCACCGTAGGCTCTAAAAATTATGCCAATCACAGTGGCGTAATCAATTCCGGGTTCTGTGGCCGATAAGGCCCTCAATTTAATTCCCGAAGCGTATTATTCAAACAGATATTCCTACGGTGAACATATACGAATTCCACATCACATATTATCACATAATGGCACACAAAATCATGCTAAACACATAACCATAAACAAATTAAGGACCAATTTAGCATAGTACAGAACAGGGGTATCACAGGCGTGGTGTCTATAGAAAGCTTGGCTTTGTCCATGGCAGTAAGGACAACTTGTCTATGTTCTCGAGAAGCCATAAGCAGTCCCCAGATGGAGATGTCTGCTTGTATCTTTTTCAATTGTCTCAATACAGCCTCGTCTTCGAGTTGCTTTTCCTTTTGCTTCTCTGCTTCCTTATCTTTTCCAGACGCCTTCGGTTGATCTAGGTGTGGAGGTTTGAAATACCGTTCACTCCTAGTCATGTGATCGACTTCGCCGATATACCAGGTATCATCTGGTTGGTTACCTTCCCAATCCTCGTCCGTGTGGGCAAGACATAGATCGTTGTCTTCCCACCACATACCATCTGCAACTGACAGGCATCTGTCTGGTTCTGGTATAACTGTCTCGATACTTGCAGTACCTTCTATCCCTATGCTTGCAGCATTCTTCATTTCTGTACTTGTGGCAGTTTCAACCCCCACGTGGCCTTTTGCCTTCCTGATTCTCTCAGAATCTTCGAATCTTCCCTGTTCTGACTGTGTCAATGCAGTAGATTGCTCAATGATCCCTGTACTCAAAATGCTCCATTCCCGAGCAAAACTCTCGACACCGGCGCTCTCCGGCAATGTATTCTGCTTTTCAACCATCCCGACTGTTATTGACATTTCTGCCCCTGCCGGGCCTTGTTCTGACTGAAACTCTCCTACCACATCTGGCTGATCGTCCAACCATCCCGTGGCCTCTGCCGATTCTTCATAATCGAACCAGTTGACGGCTGAGTGTTCTGGATCTTGGTTATCGTAAAACTGGAACTTGGGAAGATCCTCTTCCACAGCTGTCAAATCATCTGTTCCCTGTCCTGGACTGTCCCCTTGGATTGCACACAGCTCTCCCCCGGCTGGAAATTCGACATCTGGTCTATTCTGGCCCACTAGTGAAATGTAGTCACTCGGACTGTAAGCGTTCCCAACATCACTCCCAGATTCCGCAGACTCTGGCTTGATAACCCCCTTTTCCTTCGGAGTCTTCTCCCTCCTGCTCTCGATGGTCACCACCACTGGCTTGGGTTGGGTTATGGAGACGTCCATCATGCACAAATCAGTGCGATCAGGAAGGGAAACCTCCGGCTTAGGCAGGTAGGAGGGTGTGATATAGATACTAGGATCGTAGGATGCGACCCCAGTGTGGATGAAATTGATTCTTTTGGGTGGTGGAGCTTGGTTATGTGTGGGGAGAGGATTTGTAGTAACATTGGGTTTCTCAGGGGGTAAAATCACCCCATTATCAATGAGATCTTGAATCTCATGACGCAACCGAAAGCACAGGTCGGTGTCGTGACCGTGCTGCTGGTGGAACGCACAATACTTGGCTGGATTGTGGGCAGCGAGAAGTCTTTCTGGTAAGGGCCGCGGCTCTAGGGGCTTCAGATGCCCTTTTCTGATCAAAACCCCCAAAGCTTTGGACAGGGGCATATAAAGTGGAGCGAAGGTTCTGGTATTTTTTGGAGGGTATTTGGCTGTTTGTGGGTTGCTTCCGGACGCACCGGAGAATGGTGTGGCTGCCATAGTTCTCGGGGAAGGATTGGTGGTGACCATACTCACTTCGGAAGTCCTGGTAGTCGTAGCGCCAGTCGGGCCTGCATTAGTATTATGGTTGAAAGTTCTGCGGGGTTGCTCCCGGTCGTTATCAATCAGGCCTTGTTTTAAGGCATCCTCGATCTGCACCCCCATTTCATGCAGATCAGCAAAGGTAGGGAAGGGGATTACAATCATTTTTTGCATTAGCTTCGGCTGAAGATTGTGCACAATCATTCGAATCTGGTCTTTGTCCGTGGGTCTTAAGGTCATCATCGAAGCCTTAGCCTGCCATCTGGTTACAAATTTTAAGAAGCTCTCCTTGGTTTCTTGTCTCGTTGTCTCGAGATCGCGGGTCGTGATCTTGATTTGTGTGTTATACGAGTACTGCAAGATGAAGGCCTCAGCCATCTCGTCCCAACTTCTCTTGACATCATCCTCCAATTTGGCATACTATGTGGCCGCTACACCCGACAGGGTCCGGCCAAATAAAGACAGCTTCTGCAATCTAGTGAGGCCCATTGGCCTTAGGACGTCTGAAAATAGTCGCAGGTGTACCATGGGATCCTCAGATCCGTCAAAACGATCAATTTGCGGCATCTTAAACCGATCTGGCAGCATCACGGCTGCGTCAGTGTATCTGTCTCCAATGTCCGGAATGGACTTCACACCTTGAGATTTCTTGAACAGCTTTTCAAGCTTGTGCATTTTTAATGCCACGGGGTCTACCTCGGACTCGAAGGGAGAATCTGATAGATTGATAGGAGTGGGTGCCTTGGATTGTTGAGGCAGAATCGGGGGTGGAGCCGGCCCCATTGGGATGTCTGTATCTTCTTGGACATTCCGGGCGTTTGGCGTCTCTTCGGGTATCGGAACCTTTAGTGGAGGAGGGACTTGCTGTGAAGCTGACGCCCCAGTTTGCTGCAGCAGTCTCACAATTAACTCTGCTTGGTGTAGACGCGCCCGCGTGGGGGGCCTCGATGCTACTACAGTTCGGACTCGATTTGTGTCACGGTTCTTAATCTGAACCAAAGAGTCCAAATCCGGCAAATCGTTTTGAGAAAAAC
>NW_021026458.1:88264-100764 GCF_004153795.1 Camellia sinensis
GAGAAACAGATTTTTGAAAAAAGTAGTGCCAAACATGGACTGCTTTGCCAGATACAGAGTCGCCACCTAAATATTTTTAAAATGGGGAAATTTAGGAAAACCCTGACTCGGTGCCGAAGGCCACATGTCCGTCATCACCGGAGTTGTCTCGGTTCGGGAGCTTGGGTACGATCGGGGAAGGTCAGCTATGAGCACCCCCTTTCGCCGGTCCGAAGACCGGCCTCTACTAAACCGTGATATCCGTTTTTGAAAACTTTACGTGTTCTTAAAGCAATTATTAGCCTAGAATTACTATGTTATGCGCACAGCAAACAAGTATAGACCAAATCGCCCAAATTGAACAAAACATTTCATGTTTGTTTTGAAAATGGTTTGCTACTCGTAAGTAGGCTAAAATACAGATTTTGCCACCCTCAAGTGGGCTTTTTTAGAAAAGACGGTTTTGCCACTATCTAGTGGGCTTAACAAATATAGTTTTAATGCATTATCCCAATTTAAGCAGTTTGACCTCCACCCACAGGCATTCAGGCAATTTATCTCATGTAAACACTTAGCCGCATGGCAAGCATCTCTTATGGCAACATTCACACGCATGTGGATGCTAAAGCATAACCACTTACATTGTACTCCGTGCCAAAACAATAAACTAGTTAGCAAAAGTGCGTGTCTAGTTCATGTTATTTTGCCTAATGCAACACATACAAGGTGCAATTCTAGTTAGGCTCGGTTAACCTAGATATGGCATACGATATGCAACCAACTAATTCATGTATTCAATTTTGGAATTTGAAAATACGAATGCGGTTAGCATGATGTACCGAGCCCGGTGCATGTTAAACGATGCATGAATGCACGCATGCATATCATAAAGTATGCTATTTCAAAATGCCCTAATCTACCATCATAAGCTGGTAAATAAAAGGGAAGAAAGAAATGGGGATTGGAAGACATACACACACTCACCCACACTTATTACATGTTTACCCTCACTCAGAGGGTTCGAATTAATATTACAGTCCCAAAATAATGAACAAATAAATTTTACAAAATTTCCTAATTAATTAAAAAAGAGAAGCAAAAGAATGAAGAGGGTGGCCACAGCCTCTGCTTGGGGCGCGCAGATGATGCATGCTCGAATCCGTCCTGCCCGGAAAACCCGTACTATGCTCTTGTCGCTTCTGTTTGTACTGCCTTGTCTTTCTGAAAATTTCCAAAGTGCTGGAACAAGCTCTCTGCATCCTGCAGAGCACCACCGGCCAGACAGAATTGCACCGGCACTCCAAAATTCCCGTCGGCACTTTATCAGATTCATCGGCACTCCAGATAGTGCCGGTCGGCGCTAAATTCTGCCGGTCGGCAGAACTTCCTGCAATAGACAATTTGACAGCAAACAGAGGACAGGCAGTGCATAGTATGGAGTTTTTGGACACATGTAAGCATGGTCCTACTTCTTATCATATTTTAGACTCAAAGAAGCATGACTTTCGATCCTTGAATCATCAATGGGACATGATGAGTCAAAGGATCGAATTTGCCATTTGATATGAAAATGCATGCAACAAACAACATGAAAAACCGAGGCCTTATCAAGTTAGAGTCAAAGGTCCCGATGACCGGGAATCAAGGCACGTTGCATCACTTGAAGTATGAAATGGTCCTTGATTCCCACACTTGGTTTGACACCCCAAACCAAGTAAATGCAATGCATGTAATGCTCACAAGCCTCAAATGTAACACGCCACCAAGAATATAAAACACAACAAGCAATATGCAATTTCATGACAAATGTATGATACCAAGCGCACAAGATACAAGCATGATGCAAACATGGAGCAAATTGACCACGGAATTGATGTGCTACAAGCTTTAAGGGAACATAATATGCCAACGAACATGGGGCAAGCATGCAAGAGGGCTTGAAGTGGCAAAGGGGCAGGTCCTTACCCTTCTCAAAACAGTGGCCAAAAGTGCTTAAAATGGTAGACAATCAACTCATGTTAACAAGCAAACTTATGGTCCCAAAACTAAGGCACTAGAGGAGACAACTTACCCCACCAACATGGCCATTCATGGCATGATTAAAACAATAAAAACAGGATTTATGCATGTAAGATATGACCCCCCCAAAAAAAAACTCCTATTATGGCAACTAAAATAAGCCCCATGAACAAATACACCAAGGCTCATTCTTAGGCATAGGAAGACACATCTTCAAGGCATGAAAGAGGCTATGCATGCACACATACAAGCGTGATTCTTGGACTAAATATGACCCTAGATGATGCAAATCAAGAGGGTAAACACAACCATGCATGCTAGAGGTCAAAATGCTCAAAGCTTCCAAGCCAAAATACAAAGCAACTCTAACAAACATGCCAAACATGACCAAGTTGATAACCAACAGAGGTTAAGCATGGAAAAACAATGCTAAATGCTCCATGGAACCAAGCCAACACACACAAAATCATGGCCTAATCATGGGATGTATTTTTAAGCAAGATGGAGCAATACAAAGCAAATATCACAAGCATACAGAGGGCCAAATCCGGCCAAAAACAGAGACCCACATGACCTAAAAATACCAAAAAAGTTCTGGAAATGGAGCAAAAACCAAGCAAGTATGCATGTCACCCTTTTGAGGCCCAAAAAGCAAGGAAACAAAACCATAAAGGGAGAGAGGGTGTCCCTCCCCTATGCAAGACTTCAAACCAACTTTTTTGACACTAAAATACACTGATTAGTGATCAAAAGATCAAGAGGCTGAAGTGCACAAAAACTTATCAAAATGGCACCAAAATAGGCTAAACAAGGCCTAAGAGGGTGAGTTTGCAATCTAACTACAAAGTGACCCTAATAAATTGTTAGAGCAGGAAAATATGAGCCTTTTTATGTTATACACAAGAGCCAAAACAATAAACAAAATAGGTAGAAACCAAAGCAAGTTTGGGGAATAAAAAGGGAAGATGCTCACCCTTGAAGAACCCTTGAAGAACAAATGGCCTAACCTCCTTCTTTTGGATCAAAACCAGTCCAAAACTCAAGAAACAACTCCCCCAAGTCCCTCAATCTCGGACTAAGGTGTAATAGTGTGTGTAATGGTGCAAAAGTAAGGTAAAAACACACCTTTTTGGGCAAGAAAAACACACACAAGAAGGAAGAGGGAGGGGTATAGAGATAATATGTATCTATATCTCTAAAGGCTGATTTTGCTTCTGTTTTTTCTAACCTAGAACCAAGAGGAAAGCCTCCCTCTTATTAGGATCCCTCTTGCAAAGCTTATTCAACAAGCTTGGCTAGAGGGAAATCCCTCCATACACGTGTATGGAGGGGAAAGGAGTTGGTGCCAAGCTATCACAGCTGGCACAAAATCTCTCATAAAGTGGAGGAATAGTGGTCGGCTGCCCCAAAAAAAGCTATTTTGGCAAAAAAATGTGCCGACCGGCAAAAATATTATGCCGACCGGCAATAAAGTGTTGCGACCGGCAAACAAAAATTGCCGATGGAGAAAAAAGACCAGCCGGTGGCCTCCAGCCACTGCCGGTGGTGTATGGGGGTGTCTCACAAGGCATTCCCTGCCCTTCTTAAGGCAAACAAAAGTGTTCGGTGCAAACTAGACACTAAAACAGTCGAGTTCGGGGATCCTGAAGGCAGGCGCGCGAGCCGAGACCTCCGGGAACTCCAAAAAAAACGTATTACTACAAAACTCAATGGTGATTATAATGTGCCAACAAATCATTACACAAGTGAAAATGAAATTTCAATACTCAGTAGCAGGTCCAAAGACTGTATAGAGGGTGAAGCACAGGTTATCAATATAATGGACACTTGGATGTACATATTCTATATCTTTGGGAAAGACATATGCATACATAACATAGTTAAGGTTCTTGTTTGTTTGGCGAATTCTGTATCCATCGAATTCATTTCGTGTACAGCATTGCGCGTGACTACAAATCATTAATCTCTTGGATGGAGTTAGGCGCCAACCCATCATATATACTAGTATTACATAGCGCATGACTAGTACTCATTATCTGTATATAGATAGATTTACTGAGATAATTAATGTTTCTCCTTTATCCTGGCGTGGATGTGAGATTAGACAAGATTCAATTCTTTTATCTTTCACATAATACTGTTAATACACAGTTTGGGGTAGGAAAGATACTCTCTGTTACTTTACTGACTGTTGGAATCGATGGCCCTAAACTTGGACCCAATACCATACAGGTTGCCTTCCGTTTAGTTAATACCGTGGGTTATATTAAGGTTGAGAATAAAGACCAATTACACATCCCAATAGAGAGTGAGTTTATTTTATAACATCTATGCTCATATAGTTCCTGCCTACATCAGTTTCTCATCCTCAGAACTCAGCTAATGGAGAAGAGACCGACGACTTCCAAGCTAGGACAGGTTGTTACCCGTTATAGTTGTGTGACGTGTATGCGTAGTGAACCCTAGCTCTGCAAAATAGGACAGGGAAACCCTACCCAACATTAGGGTGTTTTGGCTCTCTTTACTTGCTATGTGCTTTTAGAGTGTTGCTATACAGGAACCGTGTATCAGTTTGCAATGAGTATCAGGCTGAGGCATCAAGTATAGTTTATTGAAATTCAGTTATCGCGAGAGGTATCGGTTCAGTTGTTGAGAACAGAGATTTGGGGAACAGTGCTCAGTAATCGAGACAGGCTTTGACACACCAAACCTGCCCCTAAAGTTTAGGATGACCACTTCAGAAGGACACTTAACGCTGTTCATATTATATAATGGGGCTGACGGAAGCATTAAATATAAATTGACAATAGAAACAAACTCCATTGAGTATATCATGCCGGATCACAAAACTTTAAACAGACATAAATCTAAAACATACATTCCTGAAATATCGGATATATGCAACATTACACAAGCCAGCTCTATAATTGGGCATAACACCACATTTTCGGAGAAAGTAATTATCACATTTCAACCTTAGCACAACTAGAGTGCAAACCAAGTTCGTACAAACTTCGTTGAAATCAAGAGCAGCCTTCTCTGAGGCTTTGGACATGGAAAGGTTGACCTAAGAGGACAAGTCGTCATGGTTTAGGAACTGCCACTTGGTTGGTTACCTAAAAACATACTAAATGGGTGAGCCAAGCTCCCAGTGAATAGTAGTTGATACTAAATGCACACAATTTTAAACATAATTACATTAACCAAGTGCCATAAAATAAATGCCCGAAGATCATGAGTTAATCCTGTTCCCTGTTTTCATGTTATTGGCCTTAGCAGTCATGAGTCATATGGTTTTAAAGACAATAAACCGCCATTAACCCATAAGCCTTTTAAACCATATGGCATATAGACCCTTTGAATATAGGCATGGAGCTTAAACCATGCATGGTGGAAATAGCCTTGTAGCTATTGGCATTGAAAAATGTCACCACCAATGGCATCAAAGCTTTATAGAATGGCATTACAGCCCCTTGAACACATGAATATATGAATAAGAGGTGTCCTACAAGGATTCCTAGAGTGATACCATCTGGTTAGCACCTTGTTAAGTATTGTTCAGCCACATTATTCATACTGAATGGCATAGTTATCAGATGGCATTTACAGCATTTATAGAATGAATTAAGCATTAAAGAATATGGAATTAAAGCCTATGAGACATGAAATACATGAACCAAAATAGAGTGTCCTCACAAGACTATAGAGGTAACTAACGTAGCAATTGTTCACCACGTTGTAGACTTTGTTTCATTTCATAACCAACTTAAAGATGGCCCATGAGATCTACTTTTAAGCGCAATGGGCATCTCCGAAACTAACTCACGTGGTATGAGCACTAAACATGAGCTCGACTGCCTAAACTCGGAGTGTAGTTGACGGTGACGGTCCACCACGTTGTTATTGAATTAGTTACCTAAGTGTGTGGCAACTGATTGTTGCTCCATTTACAATAATTAGCAAGTCCTGTTACCCAGCAAAAAATCATAAATAGAATTCATTATATAAAGGAAAATAAATTATTAACAATGCATTATGCTAGATTATCCAAAATGCTAATAGCTGTAAGCAGACACATCAGAAATTTCTTATTACCCTTAAACCTCCTCAGATAAATGAGCATACCCAGTTTGCCTTAGACTTTGTTACATTCAAGAGGGCTATGAGGGGAAGAGTGTACTAAGTAGAAGAATTGGTTCATTATGCTTGGTGCTCTGAGTCCTACTAACATAATAAGACATAACGCATTCCTGGATTGTGCCAAAGATCATATTCCCAATACATTGCTAGACTGGTTCATAGTCTACTATTTTTAGGTGAAAACTCATGTAAACCGTATGCCTTGTATAAGTAACTTACGATTGACGTCCGATATCCTAACTTAAACTGATAATCATGAACATGTAGTAAAAGTTGGAGGTCAGAATTACTGGAGTAATTACTTGAAACTATGTGGTTAAATACTGATCCTCAAAAAATTTCAACTAATGGCCGTCTGGCGGGGAAGACCTTAGTTCTAAGTCTTTTTACTGTATCTCTTGCTTCTTTATCATTAGGGAAGGATGTTAATAGCTTCTTTGTTTAGTGTCGACATGTGACCCTCCTCGCTATTTTTACTTGATAAAGTGTGCATATGGAATACATTACAATCTTTCATACTTCTTTACCTTGTTAGAATGCTTGTGTATCTCCTGTCTTTATACCTTCTAATCTGTCCCTTGTATGATTCTATACTTTAGAAATATATTATACTTAAACTTGAATGCATATATTGCTATAACATAGTTTTTCTATTACATTTGTTTTCTTGACCTTTAGGAATGGTCACTATGGATTCCGAATATGCACTAGGTCGAATGGCCAAAAAGGGTGCCCCGGTAAAACCGGGGTTTGTGTTTCCATACTGTCAGAGCCCATAACCGGTCAGCCTTATGGTCATGCCTTGACAAGACAAGCCTCCAGCAAACCGTTCAGGAATGGCAGATGGCAAACACTGTGTTCCTAGGCGCACCAATGCAAATGTAATGGAAAGAGACACATAAATGAAGTCAAAATGGGATATTACGAGTTCGAGTCAAGCTCTCTATTTCCCCAACAGAGTCGCCAGAAACTGTAGACGCGCCCGCGGAGGGGCCCTCGCTACAGCTCGGACTCGATTTGTTGTCACGGTTCTAAGTCTGAACCAAAGAGTCCAAATCCGGCAAATCGTTTTGAGAAACGGATTTTTGAAAATAAGTGCCAAACATGGACTGCTTTTCCAGATATAGAGTCACCACCTAAATATTTTTATGGGGGAATTTAGGAAACCCTGACTCGGTGCCGAAGGCGACATGTCCGTCATCACCGGAGTTTCTCGGCTCGGGAGCTAGGGTACGATTGGGGAAGGTCAGCTATGAGCACCCCTCTCGCCCGATCCGATGATCGGCCTCTATGATACCCGTTTTTGAAAACATTATGTGTTCTTATTCCAATTGTTAGCCTAGAATTACTATGTTATGCGCGCAGCAAACAAGTATAGACTAGATTGCCTAATTTGGAAATAAGCATTGCATATCCGTTTGTTTTAGAAAACACTTTGGAATTTGCTACTCGCAAGTAGGCTAAAATACGGATTTCAACGAGTTTCTCCAACTCAAACAATCCAACCTTCACCCACAGGCATTCAAACAGTTTATCTCATATAAGCACTTAGCCACATGGTAAGCATACTATCATGGCAACATTCACACGCATGCGGGATGCTAAAGCATAACTACTTACATCGTACTCCGTGCCAAAGCAATAAACTAGTTAGCAAACATGCATGTCCTAGTTCATGTTGAGAATGGCTAATGCATCGCATGCAAAAATGCAATCTAAATAGGCTAGGCTAACCTAAACATAGCATGGAAATACGATCAACTATCACATATTCAATTTTTGAATTGAAGTACAGATGCAGTTAGTGTGATGTACCGAGCCTAATGCATGCAATACAAATGCATGTATGCATGCATGCATAGCATAAGGTATGCTAATTTAAAAAAATGCCCTAGTCTACTATCATAAGCAGATAAATAAAAGGGAAGAAAGACGTGAGGTTGGAAGACATACACACACTCACGCACACTTATTACATAATTGCCCTCGCTCGGAGGATACAAATAAATATTACAGTCCAAATACTAAGCAAATAAAATTATTACAGAATTTCTAATTTGCTTAATAGGAGAAATGTAAAAAGAAAGGAAAGGGATGGCCGCAGCCTCTGCCTCGGGATGCGCGAATTATGCATGCTCGAAACCCGGCTCGCCTGGAAAACCCGTACCACACCACTGCCACCTCTGTTTATACTGCCCTGCTTCTCTGAAAATTTCCAAAGCCCCAGGACAGGTTCCTTGCATGCTGCAGAGTACCACCGGCTAGGGGGAATCCCCACCGGCAGTCCAGGATTTCCATCGGCTGTCCTTGGATTTATCGGCTATTCAAATATTGCCGGTCGGCACTTAATTTTGTCGGTCGGCAGAAGCTTCCTGCAGAAGACAGTTTTGACAGCAACAGAGCACAGACAATATACAGTATGGGATTTTCAGGCATATGTAAGCATGATCATGCCTCCCCTCATGCTTTGAACTCAGGGAAACATGGCCCTCGATCCTCGAGCCATCAATGGTGCATGATAGCTCAAGGGATCAAATTTGCCACTTGATGTGAAGATGCATGCAACAAATATATGAATGCCAAGACCCTATCATGTTAGAGTCAAGGGGATTGGCGACCGAGGGTTGAGACGTGTTTTGTCACTTGAAGTACAAACACTCCTCGCCCCTCGAGTTTGGTTTGACACCCCAAACCAAACAATGGAATGCATGTATACAAGCTTGACTTAAAGATGCAACATGAAGTTAAAATGCAAAAACATGCCAAATGCAATGCAAACCAAACATGCAAAGGTGATGTATTAAGCATGCAAAATGCGATACAATGCAACCTAAAATTAGATGCAAACATGGCACAATGCAAGCATATAACTAGAGGCAACAATTCAAACATGTAGCCATAAACAAGAGTGGATTTAGGCTGAAATGGGAGGCCTCGGCCACACCCCAAAACAGTGGCCAAAGTAATGGACAATCAAGGCACAACAAGCATGGAAGCATACATACTAATAGGCCCAAAGTTAAGGCACAAAAAAGGAGCATCTTACTATCACTACCCCAAGCCAACATGGTATGAGCTATGCAACCAAAAACGGAGTTTGAATACACTGAAATCAGCCCTAAAACCCAATGATATGGCAACCTTGAAGGCTCAAATACTTAGGCATGCATAATGTTCATTTCAAAGCATAAAAATGGCACATCTTCAAAGCATGAAAGGAACGATGAATGCAAGCATGCTAGCATGATTTGGGGACCGAAATGACATGGCAAACAACTTCAACTCATCAAAGTAGACCAACTAAGGCTTACTTATGACTCATACACTTGAGGGCTCACAAGCCAAAATGCATAGCCACCATATCAAACATGTCAAACATGACCAAATTGATAACCAACAAACTTTAAGCATGGAAAAACAATGCTAAAAACTTCTTAGTGCCGAACCAAAATCATGCTCAAATGATGTGTTACAACATGGCACTCTTCAAGCCAAATGATGGGATTTCAAAGCAAGTATGTTATTCATGAAAATGGCCAATAAACCCAACATAGGACAGAGGTATAACATGATCCAAAACACCCAAAAAAACTCTGAATAGCAGTCATAAACAACTGAGCATACATGCTACCATATTAAGCCAAAAATGAGGACAAAAGAGGGACCAAGGGAGAGGGGTGTCCCTCCCCTATGGAAGACTTCAAAATCCCTTCTTCACCACTGAAAATCCACTGGATTTCAGTGGTGAGAAGGCCAAGACACAAGAGTGACCAAAGCTTAACAAAGATGGTACAAAAAGGGGCCAAACAAGGCTTAATAAGGTGAGTTTGCACTCAAACCACAAAACAACCTTAATGAAAGTTCTAAAGCATGAAAATGTAAGCCTTTTTTATGTTATACAAAAAGCTAAATCAGCAAGCAAGATAGCTAAAAAACTATTGCAAGTTTGGGGAAACTAAAGTGAAGTGCTCACCCTTGAAGATCCTTTGAAGAACAAATGGTCCAGCCCTCTTCTTTTGATCAAAATCAGTCCAAAAACTCTAGAATCAACCCCCCAAGTCCCTCAATCTCGGAGCTAGGTGTAATAGTGTGTGTATTGGTGCAAAAGTAAGGTAAAAACACACTTTTAGGCCAAGAAACACACACAAAGGAGGAGAGAGAGGGAGATATAGAGATAGGATGTATCTATATGTAGAACCTCTAGTTTTTGCTTCCAAGTCTCTAACCTAGAGCCAAGAGGAGGCTTGTCCTCTTATAGAACTCCCTCTTGCAAAGCTTATACAACAAGCTTGCCTAGAGGGAGATCCCTCCATACACGTGTATGAAGGGAGGCAGAGTTGGTGCCAACTATCACAGCTGGCACAAAATATCTACATAAAGTAGATGAACAGTGGTCGGCTGCCCAAAAATGTCATTTTGACAAAAAAGAGTGCCGACCGGCAACAAAATGTGCCGACCGGCGACAAAATGTGACGACCGGCATAAAAGATTGCCGATGGAAGCAAAAACCAGCCGGTGGCCTCTAGCCACTGCCGGTGGTGTGTGGGGATGTCTCGCAAGGCATTCCCTTCCCTTCCAAGGCAGAACACAAGTGTTTGGTGTGAAACCAGACACTAAACAGTCAAGTTCGGAGATCCTGAGGCAAGGCGCGTAGCCGAGACCTCCGGGAACTCCAAACGAACACAAACAAGGATAATCACCGAGTGTTCAAACGGTGACGTCCAAGTCTTGAGGACGGTCAAAAATGGGGTGTCTACAAGAAATTGCCTGTTTCGTTTGTCATTTACATTCGTGCTAACCGGTGCTTGCTCGGCTTCTCCAAATGTTTTTGCACGTTCGTGGGGCTTCTCAGTCCTTCGGGGTGTGATTCGTTTTGGGTGGCTGGTGCATAGTGTACGTCGTGGCGCATGAGTTGTGTTTGGTTTCTACGAGTTGGACGGATCCCTGCCTATGCAGTGAATGCCACTGGCCCATTCCCGTATGTCCCTCAGGTAATTGCCTCTAGGTTGGCTTTAACTTGCCTATAATTTGCCTTCACTTCCCTAGTGGAAGGAGCCTTGCGAAAAGCATGTCCCTCGGGTAATAGCCATTCGGTTGGTTTTGACTGATGAACGAGTTTCTTGTGCTTTCAAAGTGGAAACTTGTTGCGAAAATTATGTCCCTCGAAAGTTGCCTGTTGCCTTTGTCATTTGCAGTCGCGCTAAGAAATGCAGCCAAGGCCAGGGCAGCAGCCAAGGTAGCCAAGGCAGCTATGCCACAACCTTGGCCGGCAACATGGCATGCCAAAGCTGTGGCCCACAGCATGCCATGCCCTTGCCTTGGCAAGCATGTCATGCCACGACCTTGGCCAGCAACATGCCATGCCAATGCCTTGGACAGTAGCATGCCATGCCATGCCACGGCCTTGTCCAGCAGCATGGCATGCCAGTGCCTTTGCCCACAGCATGCCATGCCAATGCCTTAGCCAGCAGCATGCCATGCCACAGCGTTGTCCAGGAGCATGGCATGCCATGCCACGGCCTTGGCCGGCATCGTGCCATGCCATAGCTTTGGCCAGTAACATGGAAGCTTGTTGCGAAAATTATGTCCCTCGGAAGTTCCCTGTTGCCTTTGTCATTTGTAGTCGCGCTAAGAATAGCAGCCAAGGCCAAGGCTGCAGCCTTGGCCATGCCATAGCCTTGGCCAAGCCAACAGCATGCCATGCCACAGCCTTGGCCAGCAGCACGACATTGCCAAGGCCTTGGCCAGCAGCATGCCATGCCACTACCAGCAGCTTGCGATGCCAACGCCTTGGCCAGCAGCATGCCCTGCCACAGCCTTGTCTAGCAGCATGGCATGCCACGGCCTTGGCAAGCATTCCTTGTCCCTTGGGTAATTGCCATTAGGTTTGGCTTTGACTTACGTACAAGTTGCCTTGCGAAATGCATGTCCCTCGGGTAATAGCCATTTGGTTGGCTTTGACATGCGAACGAGTTGCTAGTGCTTTCCTAGTGGAAGCCTGTTGCGAAAAGTATGTCCCTCGGAAGTTGCCCATTGCGTTTGTTAGTTGCATTCACGCTAACCGATGCTTGGTCAGCTTCTCTAAGTGTTTTTGCACGTTCGTCGGGCTTCTTAGTCCTTCGGGGTGTGATTCGCATTTTTTAATTATTTATTTACTCATAAAAATTAAAATAAAATTAAAAAAATTAAAAAATTACTATAATTACTAGTGCCTCATCCTATAATTATTGGAATTTTTCTAGAATTTTTTAACTGTTTTTAGTAATTTTTATTATTTTTTAAGTATTAAAATAGAAATAAATTAAAATAAAATATTCCGGTGGCCAAATATTTTTTTTCAATTTTTTTATGGTGTCTTTAAT
>NW_021026458.1:108264-129563 GCF_004153795.1 Camellia sinensis
TCGCCCCTCCCCCCTCTTTGTCCCCCAGTGGAGGTCTGAGAGCACATACTGCGCGCCTCGACACACGAAAACGATTCACGTGCTTGGCGAAACGAAATTCTTAAGGCCCAAGGGGATTGCTGACATTGCAGGACGAGTTGTGCGATGGCTGCAGCCTTGGCCAGCAGGCCATGCCATGGACTTGCACATCATGCCATGGCAAAGCGTTGGCAAGCATGCTAAGCCACGGCCTTGGCCAGCATGCCATGCCTTACCCTTGGCCGGCATGTCAAGCCACGGTGTTGCCCAGCATGCCAAGGCGGGCATGCCATGCCTGGCCAACATGCCATGCCAACGCCTAAACCTTGGCCAGCATACCACACCACGGCCACGCCAAGCATGCCATGGCACTGCCTTGGCAAGGATGCCATGCCACTGCCCTGGCCAGCATGCCATGCCACAGCCTTTGCCAGCGTGCCAAGGCCGGCATGCCATGCCACGGCCGTGGCCGGCATGCCAAGCCACGGCGTTGCCCAGCATGCCATGGCCTCGGCCAGCATGCCATGCCACGGCCTCAGCCGGCATGCTTTGCGGCCGCCTTGGCCCACATGCCTTGCCACGACGTTGCCCAGCATGCCATGCCACAGCGTTGCCCAGCGTGCCATGTCCAAGCCTTGGCCAACATGCCAGGCCACTGCCTTGGCCAGCATGTCATGCCATCGCCACGACCATGCCACTGCCTTGGCCAGCATGTCATGCCACCGCCACGGCCATGCCACTGACTTGGCCAGCCTACCACGCCTCAGCCTTAGCCAGTATGCCATGCCACTGCCTTGGCTAGCATGCCATGCCACCGCCTCGGCCGGCATGCTGTGCCAAAGCGTTGGTCGGCATGCCGTGCCAAAGCGTCGCCCAGCATGCCAAGGTCGGCATGTCGTGCCATGACCGTGGCCGGCATGCCAGGCCACGGCGTTACCTAGCATGCCAAGGCGGGCATGCCATGCCACGGCCTGGGCCCGCATGCCTTGCGGCCGCCATGGCCTGCATGTCTTGCCACGGCGTTGCCTAGCATGCCATGCCACAACGTTGCCCAACGTGCCATGCCTTAGCTTTGGCCAACATGCCATGCCACTGTCTTGACCAGCATGTCATGCCACTGCCACAGCCAGCATGCCATGCCACTGCCTTGGCCAGCCTGCCACGCCTTAGCCTTGGCCAACATGCCATGCCACTGCCTTGGCCAGCATGCCATGCCATCGCCTCGGCCGGCATGCCGTGCCAAAGCGTTGGCCAGCAGGCCATGCCAAAGCGTTGCCCAGCTTGCCAAGGCCATCATGCCATGCCATGGCCTCGGCACGCATGCCTTGCGGCCCCCTTGGCCCGTATGTCTTGCCACGGCGCCGGCCAACATGTCTTGCCACGGCGCCGGCCAACATGCCATGCCACAGCGTTGCCCGGCGTGCCATGCCTTAGCCTTGGCCAGCATGTCATGCCATCGCCATGGCCAGCGTGCCATCCCACTGCCTTAGCTAGCCTGCCATGCCTTAGCCTCGGCCAACATGCCATGCCACTGCCTCGGTCAGCATGCCGTGCCACTACCTCGGCCGGCATGCCGTGCCAAAGCGTTGGCCAGCAGGCCATGCCAAAGCGTTGGCCAGCATGCCAAGGCCGGCATGCCATGCCACAGTTGTGGCCGGCATGCCATGCCACTGCCTCGGCCCGCATGCCTTGCGGCCGCCTTGGCCGGCCCGCATGCCTAGCCACAGCGTTGCCCAGCGTGCCATGCCTTAGCCTTGGCTAACATGCCATGCCACTGCCTTGGCCAACATGTCATGCCACCACCACGACCAGCGTGCCATGCCTTAGCCTTGGCAAACATGCCATGCCAACGCCTTAGCCTTGGCCAGCATGCCACGCCCCGGCCATGCCAAGCATGCCATGGCACCGCCTTGGCAAGCATGCCATGCCACTGCCCTCGCCAGCATGCCATGCCACAGCATTGCCGAGCATGCCATGCCACGGCCGTGGCCGGCATGCCAAGCCACGGCGTTGCCCAGCATGCCAAAGCGGGCATGCCATACCACGGCCTCGGCTAGCATGCCATGCCACGGCCTCGGCCCGCATGCCTTGCGGCCGCCTTGGCCTGCTTGCCTTGCCACGACGTTTCCCAGCATGCCACGCCACAGCGTTGCCCAGCGTGCCATGCCTTAGCTTTGTCCAGCATGTTATGCCACCGCCACGGCCAGAATGCCATGCCACAGCCTTGGCCAGCCTGCCACGCCTTAGCCTCGGCCAACATGCCATGCCACTGCCTTGGCTAGCAAGCCATGCCACCGCCTCGGCCGGCATGCCGTGCCAAAGCGTTGGCCAGCAGGCCATGCCAAAGCGTTGCCCAGCATGCCAAGGCCGGCATGCCATGCCACGGCCGTGGCCGGCATGCCAAGCCACGGCGTTGCCTAGCATGCCATGCCAGGCCACGGCCTTGGCCAACAAGCCATGCTACGACCTCGCCCAGCATGCCGTGCCACGACCTCAGCCCGCATGCCTTGCCACGGCGTTGCCCAGCATGCCATGCCACAGCGTTGCCCAGTGTGCCATGCCTTAGCCTTGGCCAACATGCCATGCCACTGCCTTGGCCAGCATGTCATGCCACCGCCACGGCCAGCGTGCCATGCCACTGCCTTGGCCAACGTGCCATGCCTTAGCCCTGGCCAACATGCCATGCCAATGCGTTAGCCTTGGCCAACATGCCATGCCCCGGCCACGCCAAGCATGCCATGGCATCGCCTTGGCAAGCATGCCATGCCACTGCCCTCACTAGCATGCCATGCCATAGCGTTGCCCAGCATGCCAAGGCCGGCATGCCAAGCCACAGCGTTGCCCAGCATGCCAAGGCGGGCATGCCATGCCACGGCCTCGGCCCGCATGCCTTGCGGCCGACTTGGCCTGCATGCCTTGCCATGGCGTTGCCCAGCATGCCATGCCACAGCGTTGCCCAGCGTGCCATGCCTTAGCCTTGGCCAACATGCCATGCCTCCGCCTCGCCATGCAAGCCTTGCCATTGCCTTGGCCAGCATGCCTTCCCGCAGCGTTGCCTTGCCATTGCCTTGGCCAGCATGCCATGCCACGGCACCGCCTTGTCCAGCACGCCGTGCCACAGCGTTGGCCAGCATGCCTTGCCGCGGCGATGCCCAGCATGACATGCTTGCCAAGGCCGGGGAATGGCATGCTGCTGGCCAAGGCTTTGTCATGGCATGCTGTTGGCCAAGGCCGTGGCATGACATGCTTGCCAAGGCCGGGGCATGGAATGCTTGCCAAGGATGTGGGCATGCCATGCTGGCTAGGGCCGACGTGCCACTGCCACCACCGCGGGCTGCCACTCGACACATCCCGTGCTTGGCTATGGAGTTTCAATGCCACAAGCCAAGTGATGGCATGTGCCTGGCCATGCTAGCCAGCCTTAAGGGGGGTGCCCTCCCTTATAGTAGCTTGTTAAGCCCTTTTTCATCTGGCAGGAGGAAACATCACCTATGCTCGATGAGTTATAATGGGGTTTTTTTTAAAAAGTAACGTTTTTTTGTGAAAATTTTCAACATAAAAGTTGAAGGAAATAATTAAAGACACCATAAAAAAAATTGAAAAAAAAATATTTGGCCATCGGAATATTTTATTTTAATTTAATTCTACTTTAATACTTAAAAAATGATAAAAATTACTAAAAATAGTCAAAAAATTCTAGAAAAATTTCAATAATTATAGGATGAGGCACTAGTAATTATAGTAATTATAGTAATTTTTTTAATTAATTTTTTTTATTTTTTATTTATTTTATTTTAATTTTTATGAGTAAATAAATAATTAAAAAATGCGAATCACACTGCGAAGGACTAAGAAGACCGACGAACATGCAAAAACACTTAGAGAAGACGAGCAAGCATCGGTTAGCGCGAATGCAAATAACAAACGCAACAGGCAACTTCCGAGGGACATACTTTTCGCAACAAGCTTCCACTTGGAAAGCACTGGCAACTCGTTCGCATGTCAAAGCCAACCAAATGGCTATTACCCGAGGGACATGCATTTCGCAAGGCAACTTGTACGTAAGTCAAAGCCAAACCTAATGGCAATTACCCGAGGGACAAGGAATGCTTGCCAAGGCCGTGGCATGCGATGTTCTTGGCCAAGGCCGTGCCATGCCATGCTGCGGGACAAGGCCTGGCAAGGCATGCTGCTGGCCAAGGCCTTGGCAATGCCATGCTGCTGGCCAAGGCTATGGCATGGCATGCTGCTGGCTTGGCCAAGGCTGCGGCCTTGGCTGCTATTCTTAGCGTGACTGCAAATGACAAAGGCAACAAGCAACTTCTGAGGGACATAATTTTTGCGACAAGCTTCCATGTTGCTGGCCAACGCTGTGGCATGGCACGATGCTGGCCAAGGTCGTGGCATGGCTTACTGCTGGCCAAGGCCGCGGCAAGGCATGCTGCTGGCCAAGGCCGTGGCATGGCGTGCCATGCTCCTGGACAAGGCCGTGGCAAGGCATGGCATGCTGCTGGCCAAGGAGTTGGCATGGCTTGCTGCTGGCCAGGGCCGTGGCATGGCATGCCGCTGGCCAGGGCCTTGGCATGGCATGTTGCTAGCCAAGGTTGTGGCATGGCATGTTGCTGGCCAAGGCCGTGGCATAACCTGCTTGCCAAGGCCAGGGCATGGCATGCTGCAGGCCAAGGCTTTGAAATGCCATGTTGCTGGCCAAGGCTGTGGCATGGCTACCTTGGCCTTGGCATGGCTTGCTGCTGGCCTTGGCCTTGGCATGGTTTGCTGCTGGCCTTTGCCTTGGCATGGCATGCTACTGGCCTTTGCCTTGGCCTGGCATGCTATTGGCCTTTGCCTTGGCATGGCATGCTGCTGGCCTTGGCCCTGGCATGGCATGCTGCTGGCCTTGGCCTTGGCCTTGGCATGGCATGGCATGGCATGCTGCTGACCTTGGCCCTGGCCTGGCATGCTACTGGCCTTGGCCCTGGCATGCCATGCTGCTGGCCTTGGCCTTGGCATGGCTGCTTTGGTTGCCTTGGCCTTGGACGCTATTCTTAGCGCGACTGCAAATGACAAAGGCAACAGGCAACTTTCGAGGGACAAAATTTTCACAGCAAGTTTTCACTTTGAAAGCACCGGCAACTAGTTCGTCTGTCAAAGCCAACCGAATGGCTATTACCCGAGGGATATGCTTTTCGCAAGGCACCTTCCACTAGGGAAGCGAAGGGAAATTGTAGGCAAGTCGAAGCCAACATAGAGGCAATTAACCGAGGGACATATGGGAATGCGCCAGTGGAGTTCGCTGCATAGGCAGGGATCCCACCAGCTCGCACAAACCAAACACAACTCATGCGCTACGACGTACACTATGCACCAGCCACCCAAAACGAATCACACCTTGAAGGACTAAGATGCCCCACCAACGTGCGAAAACATTTGGAGAAGCCAAGCAAGCACCGGTTAGCGCGAATGCAAATGACAAACGCAACATGCAACTTCCAAGGGACAAACTTTTTGCAAGAAGCTTCCACTAGGAAACCACAGGCAACTCATTCGCACGTCAAAGCCAACAAAATGCTGATTACCCGAGGGACATGAATTTCGCAAGGCAACTTGTACGTAAGTCAAAGCCAAACCTGATGGCAATTGCTCGAATGACAAGGCTTGCTTGCCAAGGCCGTGGCATGCAATGTTGTTGGCCATGGCCATGGCATGCCGTGCTGCATGTTGCTAGCCAAGGCATTGGCATGGCATGCTGCTAACCTTGGCCTTGGCACAGCATGCTGCTAGACTTGGCCTCAGCCTTGGCATGGCATGTTGCTGGCCTTGGCCTTTGCTGGGTTGCCTTGGCTGCGGCCTTGGCCTTGGTTACGGCCTTGGCATGGCATGCTGCGGGCCTTGGAATGGCATACTGCTGGCCTTGGCCTTGGCATGGCATGCTACTGGCCTTGGACTTGGCATGGAATGCTGCTGGCCTTGGCCTTGGCATGGCATGCTGCTGGCCTTGGCCGTGGCATGGATGCTGCTGCCCTTGGCCTTGGCATGTTGTGTTGCTGGCCTTGGCCTTGGCATGGGTTGCTGCTGGCCTTGGCCTTGCAATGGCTTGCTGCTGGCCTTGGCCTTGGCATGGCATGCTGCTGGCCTTGGCCTTGGCCCTGGCCTGGCATACTGCTGGCCATGGCCCTGGCATGCCATGCTGCTGGCCTTGGCCCTGGCATGGCTTGCTGCTGGCCTTGGCCTTGGCATGGCACGCTGCTGGCCATGGCCTTGGCATGGCTACCTTGGCTACCTTGGCCTTGGCTGCTATTTTTAGCGCGACTGCAAGTGACAAATGCAACATGCAACTTTCGAGGGACAAAATTTTCGCAACAAGTTTCCACTTTGAAAGCACCGACAATTCGTTCCTCAGTCAAAGGCAACCGAATGGCTATTACACGAGGGACATGCTTTTCGCAAGGCACCTTCCACTAGGGAAGCGAAGGGAAATTGTAGGCAAGTCGAAGCCAACCTAGAGGCAATTAACCAAGGGATACATGGGAATGCGCCAGTGGAGTTCGTTGCATAGGCGGGGATCCCTCCAACTCGCACAAACCAAACACAACTCATCCGCCACGACGTACACTATGCACCAGCCACCCAAAATGAATCACACCTCGAAGGACTGAGATGCCCCACCAACGTGCAAAAACATTTGGAGAAGCCAAGCAAGCACCGGTTAGCGGGAATGCAAACGACAAACGCAACAGGCAACTTCCGAAGGACAAACTTTTCGAAACAAGCTTCCACTAGGAAACCACAGGCAACTCATTCCCACCACAAAGCCAACCAAATGACGATTACCCGAGGGACATGAATTTCACAAGGCAACTTGTACTTAAGTCAAAGCCAAACCTGATGGCAATTACCCGAGTGACAAGGCATGCTTGCCAAGGCCGTGGCATGCTATGTTGTTGGCCATGGCCATGGCATATCGTGCTGCATGCTACTAGCCAAGGCGTTGGCATGGTATGCTGCTAACCTTGGCCTTGGCACAGCATCCAGCTAGCCTTGTCCTTAGCCTTGGCATGGCATGCTGCTGGCCTTGGCCTTCGCTGGGTTGCCTTGGCTGCGGCCTTGGCATGTCATGCTGCTGGCCTTGGCCTTGGCATGGCATGCTGCTGGCCTTGGCCGTGGCATGGCTTGCTGCTGGCCTTGGCCTTGGCCTTGGCATGGCATGCTGCTGGCCTTGGCCTTGGCATGGCATGATGTTGGCCTTGGCCTTGGCATGGCATTCTGCTGGCCTTGGCCTTGCAATGGCATGCTGCTGGACTTGGCCTTGGCAAGGCTAACTGCTGGCCTTGGCCTTGGCATGGCTTACTGCTGGCCTTGGCCTTGGCCTTGGCATGGCTTGCTGCTGGCCTTGGCCTTGGCATGGCATGCTGCTGGCCTTGGCCATGGCAGGCATGCTGCTGGCCTTGGCCTTGGCATGGGTTGCTGCTGCCCTTGGCCTTGGCATGGCATGCTGCTGGCCTTGGCCGTGGCCTGGCTTGCTGCTGGCCTTGGCCGTGGCCTGGCTTGCTGCTGGCCTTGGCCCTAGCATGGCATGCTACTGGCCTTGACCCTGGCATGGCTACCTTGGCTACCTTGGCCTTGGCTGCTATTCTTAGCATGACTACAAATGACAAATGCAAAAGGCAACAGACAACTTTCGAGGGACAAAATTTTCGCAACAAGTTTCCACTGTGAAAGCACTGGCAACTCGTTCCTCAGTCAAAGCTACCCCAATGGCTATTACCCGGGCGACATGCTTTTAGCAAGGCACCTTCCACTAGGGAAGCGAGGGGAAATTATAGGCAAGTCGAAGCCAACCCAGAGGCAATTAACTGAGGGACATACGGGAATACGCCAGTGGAGTTCGCTGCAAAGGCAGGGATCCCTCCAGCTTGCACAAACCAAACACAACTCATGCGCCACGACGTACACTACGCACCAGCCACCCAAAACGAATCACACCCTGAAGGACTGAGACGCCCCACCAACGCGCGAAAACATTTGGAGAAGCCATGCAAGCACCCATTAGCGTGAATGCAAATGACAAATGCAACAGGCAACTTCCGAGGGACAAAATTTTCGTAACAAGCTTCCACTAGGAAACCACAGGCAACTCATTCGCACGTCAAAGCCAACCGAATGGCGATTACCCGAGGCACATGAATTTCATAAGGCAACTTGTACGTAAGTCAAAGCCAAACCTGATGGCAATTACCCGAGGGACAAGGCATGCTTGCCAAGGCCGTGGCATGCTATGTTGTTCGCCATGGCCATGGCATGCCGTGCTACATCCTGCTAGCCAAGGCGTTGGCATGGCATGCTGCTAACCTTGGACTTGGCACGACATGCTGCTAGCCTTGGCCTTGGCCTTGGCATTGCATGCTGCTGGCCTTGCCCTTCGTTGGGCTGCCTTGGCCTTGGCCATAGCCTTGGCTACGGCCTTGGCCCTGGCTGCGGCCTTGGCATGGCATGCTGCGGGCCTTGGCATGGCATGCCGCTGGCCTTGGCTTTGGCATGGCATGCTGCTGGCCTTGGACGTGGCATGGTTTGCTGCTGGCCTTGGCCTTGGCATGGCATGGTGCTGGCCTTGCCTTGGCATGGCATGGTGCTGGCCTTGGCCTTGGCATGGCATGGTACTGGCCTTTGCCTTGGCATGGCATGCTGCTGGCCTTTGCCTTGGCATGGCATGCTGCTAGCCTTGGCCCTGGCATGGCTTGCTACTGGCCTTGGCCTTGGCATGGCAAGCTGCTGGCCTTGGCCTTGGCATGGCATGCTGCTCGCCTTGGCCGTGGCATGGATTGCTGCTCGCCTTGGCCGTGGCATGGCTTGCTGCTCGCCTTGGCCGTGGCATGGCATGTTGCTGGCCTTGGCCCTGGCATGGCTTGCTGCTGGCTTTGCCTGGCTGCCTTCGCCTTCGCCTTGCCATGGCATGCTGCTGCCCCCGGCACCTTGTCCTCGGTATGGCTTGATGCTGGCCGTGGCCTTGGCCTTGGCATGGCTTGCTGTTGGCCTTGGCCGTGGCATGGCTTACTGCTGGCTTTGGCCTTGGCATGGCATGCTGTCGGTATCGGCCTTGGCCTTGGCCTTGGCATGGCATGCTGCTGGCCTTGGCCTTGGCATGGCTTGCTATTGGCCTTGGCCTTGGCTTGGCCTTTGCATGGCATGCTGCTGGCGTTGGCCTTGGCATGGCATGCTGGCGTTGGCCTTGGCATGGCATGCTGCTGCCCTTGGCCTTGGCATGGCTCGCTGCTAGCTTTGGCCTTGGCATGGCATGCTGCTGGCCTTGGCCTTGGCATGGCATGCTGCTGGGCTTAGCTGTGGCATGGCATGTTGCTAGCCTTGGCCTTGGCATGGCTTGCTGCTGGCCTTGGCCTTGTGTCACGGGTTGCCTTGCAAGGCTAACTCCGTGACGTTTTGCTCGCGGTGGTGTGGCCATTTGAGTGCTCAAGAGTGGCCGTTGGAAGTACCCAAACGTGGCCTAACATTGGCCCCAAGTAGCCCAAGGCATGTAGGCCACCAATAGCCAACGAAAGACTAAGTCGCAGCCTATATTAGCAGCCAGACAGCGCTGCCAGCAGCCAGTAGCAGCAGCTTGTACTGCAGAATTTTGGCGTGTTGTTTCGGCATTCAAACGAAGGAGTTTCGAGTTGAAATTTTTACTAGTAAGAGATCTTGGGGGAAGTATTTTCTCGACCAAGTTTCGTGATTTTTCTCAATTTGTGGAATTAATGAAAAATCATTATGACTCCTGGGACATGTATCATGTTTCCTTCTGCCAGAGGGCAAATTGCTTAACAAGCATCTATAAAGGGGCAAGGTGTGTTACCTACCTACCTCCCTGCCTAAACTGGGCTTCAAGTGAGCAACCTTGGGCAACTCAAGGGCGGACTTTAGGCATCCAGTGGGGTGTCTAGAGTCTCTACGTGGGTTTGGGAGCCCTGTGGACGGTGCAACAATGTAAGCATTGCGCGTACCCTCCCGGGTGAGAGGTCCAATATGTTGTTTCCATTATGCCCCGCAATATGGCATCTTTGGCACTCATTTTGGACTGAATGGGCTATCGAGGCACCACTAAAGGCCTCGTGTGCCAACTCAAGTGCTTGATTTGGGTTCAACCTCGCATGAGGGGATCTCATGGCTTAAGCTAAGCGGTTGGAAGGCGACACCGCATATGTGGGCTATCAAATGAAGGCATCAAGCTATGCATTGACTAAGTCCATTGAGGGACTACATTATGCTACAAGCGAGTTACGGATTGAGATGTTGCCTTACTCATGCTACACGTTGGTGCAACGCTCAGGTGCGCAATGGCCTTAGGCGGAATCTAACACACGTGTTGGCACAAGGACCACGCCGTGGGCTAGAGATTGACCCTTGGTGGCTTGTGGGCTTTGCATGACCGTTTGGGCATCCAATATGCATCTATTGAGGCATGATAGACCCTATGACACTTCGAGATGCTATCAAAGACTCAATGTGCAATGTTGGCTTGTCGGCTAAGTTGAGGACCTTCTCTAGCACATTGTTGTGTGGCCAGGCACCTTGATGACATGAACCTAAGTTGGGCGAGCACCTTGCTTGAGATAAGCTTGGCGCTATGAAGTGACTTATGTCGTGCTTGGTGCACTTGAGGCGTCAGGCCTACTTGTGGCATCCAGATGAAGATGGAGCTTCCTTGTGAAGTTATTTTGCTTGACAAAGCATTGGGCCCTAATGTTCAAACGGGTGAGACCATTAACACTCTATTTGTCAATGAGCTATGGCGGGCTTAAACTTGGTGGAGTTTGAGCGCCACATGGGTAAAAATTGATCCCCTGCGCCTCTAAAGGAGTCGCCCGTGACAATTGGTATCAGAGCTAGATCACTCATTTGGGGTGATATCATTCTTCCGTGGACCCTGATGTCGCTGTTTGAAGGAGTTATGCATGAAACTCATCCTGGGGGACGTGTATGACATCCTAGACTCTAAACAAGACCGCTGTTGGTTTTCTGGTCATGTTTGAACCGTGGGGGCTGATTGGGGATGTCTTGGGGTATCCGCGCCTATTGTGTTATTTTTCAGCGATGCCTTGAATACAGCAACTGTTCTCGAGGGTGCGAATTGAGCAGCATTGTGGCATCTAGTGTCTCCTTGCTAACTTGGTGTTTCCCTCTCACTTTGTGGACTTGGTGAGCATTTCTACACTGTAAGCAAACTGTGCTGTGAGTCTGCTACATTTGTGGACGGGTTGTTTCCTAACCAGCTGGGTTGGCTTGATTGTGTTACTTTGTTGGCTACATGGGGATCTCTACTACAGTTTGGAGTTGTGGAATGCTTGTATCATATTGTGGGCATGTGATCTTCATCTATTGAACCCTAGAGATGGATTTTTGTTGGCAGCCGTGCACGTGCCATGGCATTATCACTGGTTCGCTTCAGGGAGCCTATGTTTCGACCGTTCGTGGTGGCATTTGCAACTTGTTGTTGTCAGTGGTTTTGCATCTTCAGACGCATGGTTGTTGACTCTTACAGGGTTTGTTCATAAAATTTTCAAGACAAAAGTTGAGAGCTTGACTCCCGTGTGCAGAGGCACTGAGTGTACATGCTTGCTAGAGAGCGGGGTGATGGATGAAATCACAGTTGTTAGAGGACAACTGTGTAGCGGGATTGTAAAGTCAAGACATAATTTGGTGCCAGGATCAGCGCACCGTTTTGAGCATCAGTGTTGGGATGGCTAGCTTAGTGGGTGGTAGGAGCGGTGAGCCTTTGAAAGGCAAAATCTTTGAGCTTGATGAGATAGCTGACTCGGGTGAAGGCAGTGGCCGAGGGACTGGGCAGCATGAGTTAAATACTAGCTAGAGGACCTAAGTAAGCCAGAGGGCACGAGTACAAGTTAAAACAGAGGGCTTGCCAGAGGGCACAAGCATCATATTCAGCTAGTGGGCTACACTTTGCCAGAGGGCATGAGTTGTGCAAAGCCAGAGGGCTTCATTTCAGCCAGAGGGCTACAATTTGCCAGAGGGCTTCAGCAAAAGTGTTTTAAAGTTTGAGTTTGCCAGAGAGCAACAGCTAGAGGGCTTCAGATATTGAGCTTGCTTGTGAGCAACAGCCAAGAGGGCTTCAAAGATTGAGTTTGCCAGAGGGCATCAGCCAGAAGGCTTCAGAGACATGAGCTTGCTAATGAGCAGCAGCCAGAGGACGTCCATTCTACTAGAAGGCATAGTACAGAGATACTTCAGTTTATTGAAGATATCAGCCCTCCGGAGGGCATTGTTTAATCATTTTGAGGAGCAACTGATGATTTGCATTGAGTCGACGAGGGCATCGACAACTCGAGTAGAGGAGGAAGTTACGATGCGACGACCCACTGCGAGTTAGCTCAAAGGAGCATTCGGAGCATGAGGAATCATTAGAGGAACATCATCCAGAGGAGTCAGCTCTGGGGAGCTTGAGTTAGCTCAGAGGAGCTTGAGTTTGCTCAGAGGAGCATTGGCAAAGGCCATTTGAGAAGAGGGCTTGGCATTTCAAGAGCATTGGCAAAGGCCATTTGAGAAGAGGGCTTGGCATTTCAAGAGCATTGGCAAAGGGTAGAGTTAGAGACGCTCGGAGGAGCTTTGGCAGAGGCCATTTCTAGAGGGGAGCTTGGCTAAAAGAGTTGGACGTTGAAGGTAGGTCATCAACACAGAGGTGTTGGACTCATCAGAGGAGCCGGTACACACACTGCAGCACTAGCTTTGTGCTACATCAACGTCCTAGCTTTGTGCTACATCAACGAGGACATTGATGGTTGGAGTGGAGGAAAGTGTCACGGGTTGCCTTGCAAGGCTAACTCCGTGACGTTTTGTTCGCGGTGGTGTGGCCATTTGAGTGCTCAAGAGTGGCCGTTGGAAGTGCCCCAACGTGGCCTAACATTGGCCCCAAGTAGCCCAAGGCATGTAGCCTACCAATAGCCAACAAAAAACTAAGCCGCAGCCCATATTAGCAGCCAGACAGCGCTCCAACAGCAGCAACTAGCGCTGCCAGCAGCCAGCACCAGCAGCTTGTAGTGCAGAATTTTGGCGTGTTGTTTCGGTATTCAAATGAAGGAGTTTCGAGTTGAAATTTTTACTAGTAAGAGATCTTGGGGGAAGTGTTTTCCCGACCAAGTTTCAAGATTTTTCTCAATTTGTGGAATTAATGAAAAATCATTATGACTCCTCGGACATGTATTATGTTTCCTCCTGCCAGAGGGAAAATTGCTTAACAAGCATATATAAGGGGGCAAGGTGTGCTATCAACCTACCTCCCTCCTAAACTGGGCTTCAAGTGAGCAACCTTGGGGCAACTCAAGGGCGGGCTTTAGGCATCCAGAGGGGTGTCTAGAGTCTCCATGTGGGTTTGGGAGCCCCGTGGACGGTGCAACAATGTAGGCACTGCGCTCACCCTCCCGGGTGAGAGGTCCACTACATTGCTTCCATTATGCCCCGCAATATGGCATCTTTGGCACTCATTTTGGACCGAATGGGCTATCGAGGCACCACTAAAGGCCTCGTGTGCCAACTCAAGTGCTTGGTTTGCCTTCAACCTCGCACGAGGGGATCTCGTGGCTTAAGCTAAGCGGTTGGAAGGCGACACCGCATATGTGGGCTATCAAATGAAGGCATCAAGCGATGCATTGACTAAGTCCACTGAGGGACTACATTATGCTATAAGCGAGCTACGGATTGAGATGTTGCCTTACTCATGCTACACGTTGGTGCAACGCTAAGGTACGCAATGGCCTTAGGCGGAATCTAACACATGTGTTGGTAGGAGGACCACGTCGTAGGCTAGAGATTGACCCTCGGTGGCTTGTGGGCTTTGCATGACCATTTGGCCATCCAATATGCATCTATTGAGGCATGCTAGACCCTACGACACTTCGAGATGCTATCAAAGACCCAACGTGCAATGTTGGTTTGTCGGCTAAGTTGAGGACCTTCGCTAGCACATTGTTGTGTGGCCAAGCACCTTAAGGACATGAACCTAAGTTGGGCGAGCACCTTGCTTGAGATAAGCTTGGCGCTATGAAGCGACTTATGCTGTGCTTGGTGCACTTGAGGCGTCAGGCCTACTTGTGGCATCCGGATGAAGACGGAGTTTCCTTGTGAAGTTGTTTTGCTTGACAAAGCATTGGGCCCTAATGTTCAAACGGGTGAGACCATTAACACTTGATTTGTCAATGAGCTATGACGGGCTTAAACTTAGTGGAGTTTGAGCGCCACACGGGCAGAAATTGATCCACTGTGACTCTAAAGGAGTCGGCCCGTGACACCTTGGCATGGCATGCTGCTTGCCTTGGCCTTGGCACGGCATGCTGCTGGCCGTGGCGTTGGCATGGCATGCTGCTGGCCTTGGCCTTGGCATGGCTTGCTGCTTGCCTTGGCCTTCGCATGGCTTGTTGCTGGCCTTGGCCTTGGCATGGCTAGCTGCTGGCCTTGGCCTTGGCATGGCATGCTGCTGGCCTTGCCCTTTGCATGGCTTGATGCTGGCCTTGGCTGGGTTGCCTTGGCTGTAGCCTTGGCCTTGGCCGCGGCCACGCGGCCTTGGCTGCAGTTCTTATCATTAGACGTGCGTTGCGTGTGAATGTGTGCTAAGGCGTGCGCGGACGTGCGCGCAACACGCGCACCGTGGTCAAAAGACCGCGCGCGCGATATGCGCATAGGCCACGCTGCCCACGTCGGGTGCATGCCAGGCCAGGCTGCCTAGGACGCGCGCATGCCAGACCACCCATGTCATGCGCTTTCCATGCCATGCTGCCCAGGCCGCCTAGGCCGCGCGCATGCCATGCCAGGCTGCCCAGGCCGTGCGCTTGACAGGCGATGCCATGCCATGCTGCATACGCCGCGTGCATGCCATGCCATGTTGCCCACGCCACGCTCATGCCATGCCAGACTTCCCAGGCCGCCGACGCCGTGCGCAAGCCATGCCATGCTGCCCACACTGTGCGCATGCCAGGCTGTCCACGCCGTGCGCTTGAAGGCCTCGGCCATCTCCTCCCAGCTCTGCTTGACAGAGTCTTCCAACTTCGCATACCAAATAGCTGCTATACTTGACATGGTAAGGCCGAAGGGAGACATCTTTTGTAGTCTAGTCAGGTCCATCGGCTGCGAAATGTTCAAAAATAGTCAAAGGTGAGCCATCGGATCTCCGGAACCATCGAAACGGTCAATATGTGGCATTTTAAACCGATTTGGCAATGTCACTGCATAATCGGTATACTCGTCCTCTATGTCGGGGATAGAGTTAACCCCTTGTGCTCTCTTGAACAATTTTTCCAGTTTATTGACCTTGAGTACAGTTGGGTCAACCTCAAACTCAAACGGAGCCTTAGTTTGATAAATAGGCACTTTGGAGGCTTGTGCTGGGATTGGCTCTACTGGATTGCCCTGGTTTTCTCAGACATTGGCAGTATGAGCAGTGGCTCCGGGTGCTGGGATACCCATGGGAGGTGTATGGGATGCAGAGGCCGTAGCCGGCTGCAGTTGCTATTGTTGTAGCCGAGTTATTACCTCGGCCTGACGGGCCATGACCTCGGCTTGACGGGCATCATCTTGCTATAGGGTTTCAACTGTCTACTGCAGGTGATGTATTAATTCTTCCATACTAACTGGGGGATACTGTGCCATCAGAATAGGCAAGTGATCTCGTGCTGAACTAAAAGTAGAAGACTGTTCCCGGACCAGACTTGATGCAGGTGAATTGAGGGGTAACTGCTATAAAAACTAAACCGGTGAACTCTGTCTGATTCTCCTCATCTTGTAATTGGTGGGAGTGAGGTAAACACAGGCTATCCTCGAACAAGATCCCTGACTTTACAAAGCCTTCTAACTCGGGTCTAGAGTACTTAGGGGATATCTGAACTTTTCTGAAGCTATGGTGTTTAAACTACCTAGCAAAAAGAAATAAAGCAAAAAAAAGCAATAATTAGAAATCGCACAACACCTCAACTAAGACGCTATCAACACAAACATGATCAAAGCTGTAGGAATGCACTCTATACTGAATTCTGTCCCCAAAATAGATACCAAACTTGCAACTGCTATGCACATTCCTATACAATTTCACGGTAAAGCACATACCAATTAAGTGAGAGCCAAAACACCCCTATGAGGGGGTAAGGTTACCCTATCCTAGTTTCATCAGGAACTAGGGTTCATTATTCAAGCAAAGTGGTTTTCATGCAATCCTACATTTCGGGTGAACATCCTGTCCTAGTTTGGGACAGTCTCTATGGCTTTTCGATATACAACTAGGCTGCATAGTAAAAAGGATACCTCATCAAGACTACCTAATATACCTCTCACATCTAACACTAAGAAGTGAAAGAAGGATCAAACGGTACAGCGGTAGTCCAGATCTAAGGGTTGTGTTCCCATCATGGCAGAGCCCACGATTGGTCAATCTTTCGGCAAGCTTTTAGGCAAACCTTCGGCAAACTGTCCAGAAATAGTAGATGGCAAACACAGTGACTTAAGCGTACCAATGCAAATGCAATGCAATGCAAAAAAACATATAAGTGTAGATAAAATTTCACATCATGAAATTCGAATCAACTTCTCTAAATTTCCCCAACAAAGTCGCCATAAATTGTAGCTCGACTTTTCGTGCCTCCTTTCGGAAGACGAATAAGCCCTCCAATATCAAACTCCTGCGGTTCTGAATCTGATCTCACAAGTGCAATGTGAAATAGATAAACACCAAAGAGTCCAAATCCGACAAATCTTTTGGAAAATCAATTTTTAAGTCAAAATGCCAAAAATGGACTGCTTTGCCAAATACAAAGTCGCCACCTAAATATTTTTAGGAAATTTATGAAACCCATGACTCGTGCTGAAGGCCACGTGTTCATCATCACCAAGATTGTCTCGGTTTGGGAACTCAGGTACGAGAGAGGAAGGTCATGAATTGAGCACTCTCGCTCGCCCGATCAAAGATCGGCCTCTACTAATCATGATGTGATTCTTATTTACTTTATATGCTCTTATTCCGATTATTAGTTATATTACTATGTGATGCACACACAAGGTATAGACTAATATTTGCAAGAATTGGAACATTTGATTTCATGTTTGTTTTTTAAAAGAGTTTGTGAATGTACCACTTGAAAAAGTGGGCCTGAATGTACATTAATCAAATTATCCCAATTTCAAGCAACTAGCCTTCATTTGTAGGCATTGAAGCAGTTATATCATTTAAGCAATTAGCCTGATGGTAAACATGCTGGATATGGCAACAATCATACTCATGCGATATGCTAAAGCGAGTAAAAAAAACTAACCTAGTACTCCAAGCAAAAAAGATGATAAAGTTAGAATAATGCATGATCCTAACTATGCGATATGACTAATGCAATGCATGCAATATGCAATCACTAAGCTCAGATACTAATATGGCATATGAATCAATTTTATAGCATGCGGTCGGAGTACGTATTCAAAGAAGCGTTAACTAACAATGCAAGTTAGAATGATGCGTCGAGCTCAATGTATACAATACAAGTGGATGAAATCGTGAAATGTAAAGCCGTAAACAAATATGGAAAGCCATAAACAAATGCTGTCAACTCAAATAGGATGGTGGCTAAGGCCTAAACTAGCAAACCTATGAGGACAATTACACTACAAGCATGCAATCTAAGGCTCAAATGCAATGAACCACTAAAAACAGTCCTAAAACAATGCTAAATAAGTCCTAAAATACGTTGGAATTAACACAAAAATAATTAGAGCAATAAGCTAAAATAGGGAGCCATGTAACCTAGTAAACAAGACACAAAGAGGGGAGGCTAACCCCTCCAATTTTGGATTCAAAACATGTTTTTAGCTACTGAAATAGCTCTGAAAGTTAGTGTTTAAAAGATCAAAAAACGGTAGTGTAAAGGTGGGAAACACAAGGGTAAAGGCTAAAGGAGCAAGGTGGAAAGAAAAGTGAAACACCCCTCCATCCTTTAAGGCCTTAAATCGCAAGTTTCAGCCCAAAAATACAGAGTTTACACAGCCCAAAAACAGTAGGAAACAAAGCAAATAAAGTAAGGAAACAAGTAAAGCCTTATACCTCTTGAAGAGAAGAGCACTTTTAAGCAATAATTTAACACAAATACACCCTCAGGAGCTCAAAGAAGGCTCAAAAGTATCTCAGCTCAAGGATGGTAAGCTTTGGTCAAGAGTATATAGGCAAAAGCTCAAGAAATTTCAAGAGAGAGAGAGAGAGAGAGAGAGTTGTAGAGAGAGAAAATTAATTTTGCTCCTCCAATTTTTCTATCCCTCAAAAATGGGAGAGGAGGTCCTATATTTATAGAAAACAGGCCACTCCCTCAAAAACATCCATCCATACACGTGGGAGTAGATGCAAGCATCTGTGCAAACAGCTGTTGGTAATGAACCCCCAAAGGGATTAAACCATTAAGCATAAGACCTCAATCTCATGTTTTAAACAAGCAAGTAGCTTGAACCAACTTTCATAGCAAAGCAAAAGCCAACAAAGGAGGGAGATTGCAGAAGTGATTAGGGGTGAAAACAAGTATGGAAAGCCATAAATAAATGCTATCAACTCAAATAGGTTGGTGGCTGAGGCCTAAACCACCAAACCTATGAGGACCATTATAATATAAGCATGCAATACAAGGCTCAAATGCAATGAACCACTAAAAATAGTCCTAAAACAGTGCTCAATCAGTCCTAAAACATGTTGGAATTAAGACAAAAATAGCTAGAACAATAAGCTAAAACATAGAGCTATGTAAGCTAGTAAACAAAGCACAAGGAGATGAGGCTACCTCCTCCATTTTTGAACTTCAAAACAACATTTTAGCCACTGAAAAAGCTCTAAAAATCAGTGTTTAAAGGTTCAAAAAACGATAGTGTAAAGGGGGAAACACAAGGGTAAAGGCTAGAGAAGCAAAGTGGAAAGAGAGGTGAACCACCCTTCCACTCTTTAAGCCCTTAAACCACAAGTTTCATCCCAAAATTACAGAGTTTATATAGTCCAAAAACAGTAGGCAAAATAGCAATTAAAGCAAAACAAGAAACCAAGGCTTATATCTCTTAAAGAAGAGAACACTTCTAAGTAACAATTTAACACATACATACCCTCAAGAGCTCCAAGGAGGCTCAAAAGTACCTCAGCTCAAGGATGGCAAGGTTTGGTTTAGAGTGTATAGGCAGAGGCTTAAGAAATTGCAAGAGAAAGAGAGAATTGTAGAGAGAAAATATTTGCTCCAAAATTTTCTAACCTTGAAAGTAAGAGGGGAGGTCCTCTATATATAGACAAACATCAAATTCCCTTAGAAATATCAATACATACACAAGAAAGCAAGTGCATGCATCTGTGAAAACAGTTGGCACAACTGGCAGAAAATATCTACAAAACACACTTGTGGCCGGTATGCCACGCAAGTGGCCGACATCCAAGATCAGTGGCCGGCAGCCAGAGGTGGTGGCCAGCAGGTTCCAAGGATTTTCAGGCTTAAAGATCTATGGTTGTGGTCCAAAACAACAAGGCAAGAGGTGTATAGGGTTTGAAGGCTCAAAGCTGTGGCATTCCGCTGAGGACTTCCGAGCACTTAAAAAGCATATACATTCATCCTTGGGTGTGCAAGTGGTGGTGTCCAAGTCGTAAGGGCGGTCAAAAATGGAGTGTCTACACTCACCTACATATATAAGATAAAAAGTGAGCTAACGCTTTGCGAATAATACCAGAGTAAAGGGACTAATGAATGAGATTCGTATGTAAATAAGTCATACTTGCACGTAATATATATGGAACATAATTCCTACTCATTATGTACTTAAACAAATCATAACAGAATGACCTCGAGTCCAATCCATTATACTTAGTACACGAAGGGACAAAACGACCTTAGGTCCAAATATTCTTCATCACTGATCATAACATATGTAGTAAACGACCTCAGGTCCAACATTTCAATATTCTTATTTATGCGCATATTTAAATTCATATTCACGCATGCGTTTATAATCATCATCATGTTCACATTCTTATTCGCATTCAAAATGACCTTTGCTCTAATCAATTCTTTGTTCAAAACGACCTTTGGTCCATTTAACAATCATATAAAATTACCTTCAGTCCAATTCATATGTAAGATGACTGTAGGTCTATCTTGTCAAATATTCTAAACAACCTTAGGCCCATTCCATGTCCTTGTCAAATATACCAAACAGCCTCAGGCCCATTTCATGTTCTCATCAAACATACCAAACGGCCCTAGCCCCATTGTGTATTCATACAAAATGACCTGCGGTCCAATGATATAGTTTCATACATATCAATCACCTTTACGAGTTAGACAGATAGAATACTCATTCATAGTACAAATTCATAAGTTCATAAACTTACCACATAGGTAACATTTAGAAAATAATACATACACACAAATATCTTTACTAAGAAATTACTCACTGTGGTCAGGTGGCTGAATCGTCCTTATAGTTGACCCTACATAATTCACAACACATTGGATCATAATACAATTCAATCCGCTCTTTAATTTGATTAATTTTCATAGGCTTCTTTCTAGTTCTTTAATTCATTTAGAATATTCAACGTGTGCCTAAGAATGCTCATAAGTGAAAGAGAACATGAATTGGAACATAAAACAACTTTTCAAATTTCCTAAAACAAGAAACTTTGCTCGAGCTTAACATTGGTCGCTCGAGCGAACCCCATTGGTTTGCAAAAGTACTAGATGGTTCATTTTTACGGTCGAGCAAACAATCCATCGCTCGAGCAGTTCCTTCCCGCAAAATACCTTTTGGTTGCTTGAGCCAATGTTTATAGTATATAAAAGTACTAGATGCCTGTAAAGTGCGCATGAGCGGTAACTTCACTAATCGAGCGATGTGATTGAATTCTGGGATTTCTAGAATGCTATTTGAGCTTCAAAAAATATGTTCAAAAGGTGTAGGCTTGTGTAAACCCGACTTTCTTCGCGCGCCCCCCTTTCGGAGAGGCGCGAATTGGTCTCCTACAGTTCGGACTCCTATCACAGTTCTGAATCTAATCTCACAAAGTGCAATGTGAGACTGATAAACTCCAAAGAGTCCAATCCGACAAATCATTTTGGAAAATCAAATTTTAAACCAAATAATGCCAAAATTGGACTGCTTTGCCAGATTACAGAGTCGCCACCTAAATATTTTATTTTGGGAAAATTTAGGAAATCCTGACTCGTGCTTAAGGCTACGTGTCCGTCATCACCTAAGTTGTCTCAGCTCGGGAACTTGGGTACGAGAGGGGA
>NW_021026460.1:0-12333 GCF_004153795.1 Camellia sinensis
ATGACCGCTCGGGGCGGATAAGACCAAAAAATCTGGGTAACAAAAGTTTGAAACTAAGTAACCCACCTGTTCAATGCACCACAACACCAAAGACCAATTTCAAGAGTATACAAGGGAGTCATTCTTGCGCTCGAGCGGGATATGTAAATTTTGGTCCTCCGCTTGAGCGGACTATCTTGCGCTCAAGCGGGAGTTGCAAACTCTCAGTACTTTGCACGTCTGCAAAAGTACTAGAGGAGTGTCTTTCACACTCGAGTGGCATTTCTTACACTCGAGCGGGTTGGCGCTCGAGCGTCCTTTCTTGAGCTCGAGCGGCTGGTCTGTCATCTGCAAAAAAATACTGGAGGTATATATTCCATGCTCGAGCGGGTCCTTTCTTGCGCTCTAGCAGAACATAAGTTTGTGTCTGACGCTCGAGCGGCGTGTATATCAGATCGCGAAAAGCACTTTTTACATCACTTTTTCATATCTTTTCAGCCAAAACCCTAAAGTTGAGAGCCTCTCTCTTTAAAACACACACACTCTCTCTCTCTCTCTACATTTTGGCCTAGATCCTTTGATCTTCTCACTCTACTCCCTTTGATAAAAAGGTGGAGCTTCTGAAGATCTTTATTTTCATCCCAGTAGAAGTTGGTTTCGTCACTTTTGAAGTTCCATTCTCTCTTAGCTCACATTCTCTCTTTGAGGTAGGGACACTCTACACCTTAATATGGTTTTTAACCTAGGTATTTGTTGTTTTGTATAAATGGTGGGATTTGAGAGAGTTTGAGTGAAGTTAGAGTTTGAATTCAAAATTGAAAGAGGGGTTTTCCATGATGTTTTTACAAAATGACTATGGGGCTTGTGTATAAGATTCTCTAGTGTTAAAATGGTGAAATTTAGCCTTTGGGTTGATATTTGAAAAATGGGAAAATTTGCCCTAATTTGAGTTAGATAATCAAATTGTATAAATAATAAAATTGATATGAGAAATGTGAAATTGGAAGGATATGTGAATGAATGGTGTAGTTGGATTTGCTAAATCACTCACTTATGGAAATTTGATAAATTATCTGTTTAAAAGATTGTGTGTCTGTCTAGAAATATCCATTTTGGGCTATCGGTGAAGGATAGCTATGATTGTTGTAGAAATTGCATGAGGATTAGGTAAATTGAAACCTATCATTTAAATTGTGTCATTGAATATGACGGTATGATTGAGACATTGACTATGTGTTATGGATGGTCATTGTATATGACGATATTTTAATACATTGTATATGCATAACTATTTAGGAGAAGAAAGGGGATGTACTCCACTGTTTGGGAGGAGATAGGGGAAGGATTCCATTTAAAATTAAGTTGGCTGGAGTTTCGGCGGTGAAAGTCCCGAAATCTTGTATATATATGGGTGTCGGTTCTCTCGGATGAGAGTTCTCTAAAATGGTAAAATAGAAGTGCTGGAGTGATGAATGTATTGAATTGTGAATTATTGAGTTGTAGTCTCATTTTGGTTGATTAGATAATAATGAACTTGGTTAATGGATTAACCCGAACTGAATGAATAGAAATGGAAATGGATTGAGATATGGTCATCTATATTGAATGGTTAAGGAAAGAATGTAAGTTGATCATGATTATGAAACATTTATTTGACAGTTATATCTTAGTTAAACCTCATATACTGTGTTAGTTTATTTCTACTGCGTTTTGGCTCACCCTACTTGGGAAAACACTTTCAGGTACTGGTGACATGCTATCTCCAAGGACATAGCTTAGGAGGATTGAGAGCTGAAGGCCTTATTTTTGTTATATTTGTGCTTAAATGTTTATTCAAGCCAAGGGCTTAACTTGTATAGAACTTAGGACTCTTTCTTTTGTTGTAACCAAGTGATATCTTGGAAAGATGTAAGCCCGTTGGGCATTTATTTTGTTATCGTTAACTTAAACTACATGCTGTAGGTTCAGAATGAATGTAAAATGCATGTAATTCCCTTTTTGTAATAGAAACTCTGATGAATAAAGTAGATCATTTTATTATGTCCATAGATCTTATGAAATGGATTGTTGTATTATATTTTGGGGGCGTTATAACTTGGTATCAGAGCGTACCGAGTTTGAATACTTTGGGTACGTGGGAAGTGGTCAGTACCACAATGGAGTCGTCTCGTTTGTTAGAGACTCAAGTATGGATGTTATATGCTTATATGGTAACATGCTTATGTGATTATATGGGTATGAGATTTAGTTCCTAAGATGTTGACTGGGTTTACGGGTTTTTGGAAGTCCTATTAGAAGAGCACTTGATCACCGCTGTTTCTAATTAGAACTCTAGCAACGCTGCAGGATAGTCACTATCTTGGAAGGAAATTTGTATGTGTTTATGTGATTGTGTGATTATGTGGAGTGAATTACAATTGTCCATCATATTAGGACATAAGTGAATTAGTTTCGACACATTTGTAAATGTGCTAATATTTATTGCTACCTTTATTAGAATGTTAGGACGTGGTCGTGGTGGTAGGCATGGTAGGCCTAGGTGGCATGAGGTGCCTATACCGGATGATATTCCGGCATAGGAGAAGAGAGTTGGTCAGGCCAATGTGGTCGAGCCAGTAGGTCAACGGGCCATGGGTGCTTTAGCCTGCGAAATGGCTGGAGCTTTGAGGGAATTCATGGACATTCTCAGGGCTAAGAATCAAGTCCAGGCCCAAGTAGCTGAAGTAGGGCCATCCTTTTTGAAAAGGGAGTTCTCCTGGTCGATCCTGAACGAGCTTTTGGGGGATCCCAAGGAGCCACTAAAGGCTGATGAGTGGCTAGAGTAGATGACGAAGACGTTTGAGATGCTTGGCATCGAAGATGGAGGTTTGAGAGTGACCTTGGCGTCCTTCTAGTTGAAGGGAGACGCGGGTCAGTGATGGAAGTATGCGTGGGGCCACATTAGAGGGACTTGGGAAGCCTTTGTAAATTCTTTTCAAGACAAGTATTTAGTAAGGGAGAAGTTGAGGGATCAATTCTCCAAATTGGTGCAGCTCAATACACCAGTGGCTGAGTTTGAGGCCACCTTCACTAGTTTGTCGAGGTTCGCACCGGAGTTGGTGGCGACTGAGGAGCGCCAGTGTTTGGAGTTTGAGAAGAGACTGAGGACCGGTCTCATGTTTTGAGTGGCTGGGTCCATGATTAGAGACTATGGGCGCCTTGTGGAGGCTGCAGCCCATCTTGAGACTATTATGCATGCAAAGGAGGAGAGGATAAGGGGCTCCAGGAGGAGTCAAGATAACCAGGAGGACAATAAGAGACAGAGGGGTTCTAATCCTCAGCAGTCCCAGGGAGAACATTCGAGGTCTACCTTTCCAGTGCTGAGTTCGGATCTGGGAGAGGTGGTCAAGGAGATATCACATGTTTCAAATGTGGTCAGTTGGGCCACAAGTCTCCAGCTTGCCCACAGAGGGGAAGAGGGCAGCAAGCAGCTTCATCTTCGGCTCGTTCTCAGGGCCAGGGTCAGGGCAGAGACCAGCCACTCATTTGTTATCAGTGTAGACAAGCGGGGCACTTGAAGGGGTTTTGGCCACAGTTGGGTGGCACACCTGGTGCGTCTGGTTCGAGGCAGACACAGAGTCACCAGCCTGCACAATCAGCACAAGCGTCGAGGGCCAATTAGGGAGCCTTTTCTGCTCAGTCAGTGCAGCAGTCTTATGCTCCGAGGGGTGAGCAGGTTGATCAGAGGCAAACGGGGCGCGTGTATGCTGTTACCGTGCCAGATCTTGTACTTGCTCCTTCTGTAGTGAGAGGTACCTTCTTGTTTTACAATTCAGTTGCTAGTGTGTTGATTGATACGGGTGTATCCCATTCTTTTATTTCTTTTGCATTTACATCTATTTTGGGATTGGAGTTGGCACAATAAGCGTCTCCTATTTGTGTAGAGTCACCTATTAGTGGAGAGATTATTTTGAAACAAAGGTGTCGGGGTTGTGACATAGCGGTCGCCGGTCATCAATTTCCATTTGCATTTGTTTTGCTTGATATGACTAGTTTTGATGTTATTTTGGGTATGGACTGGTTATCGTCATACCAGGCTGTTATAGATTGCTACCATCAGAGGGTTACTGTGTGTACCTTAAGCGGGGATTGTTTTTATTTCTTGAGGGACCAGGTGGATAGAGTCTTATCCCCGGTATATGATCCGCATGGGCGGAGTGAGCTTAGTTGTCTTCTTGCTAGCTTTCAGGGTGGTGAGTGTGATGAGGCCCGGATTGAGTTGCCAAGAGTGGTTTGTGAGTACTCAGATGTCTTTCCCGAGGATCTTGCTAGTTTACCACCTCACCAAGAGATAGAGCTCTCTATCGATTTAGTGCTTGGCATGGCACCAATTTCTATGGCACCGTATCGGTTTGCACCAGCTGAGTTGAGTGAGTTGAAGACTCAACTCCAGGAATTACTAGATAAGGGTTTTATTCACCCTGGTACTTCACCTTGGGGAGCACTGACCCTCTTTGCTAAAAAGAAAAATGGAGCCTTGAGACTTTGTATTGACTACCGGAAGTTGAACCGGGTTACGATTAAGAATAAGTATCCACTGCCACGTATAGATGACCTGTTTGATAAATTGAAAGGGTCTAGTTGCTTCTCTAAGATAGACCTAAGATTGGGTTATTATCAGTTGAGGGTAAGGGAGAAGGATATCCTGAAGACGGCATTCCGTACGCGGTATGGCCACCATGAGTTCCTTGTGATGCCTTTTGGGCTAACCAATGCCCCAGCTATATTTATGGACTTGATGAATCGAATCTTTCGAGAGTTCTTAGATCGTTTTGCGATCGTCTTCTTGGACGATATCTTGATTTACTCACCTTCTGAGAAGGAACACAAGGAGCACTTGTGAGTAGTGTTTGAATTACTTAGAGCCCACAAGCTATATGCTAAGTTTGGAAAATGTGAGTTTTGGCTGAGAACAGTTAAGTTCTTAGGCCATGTGTTATCCGAGAAAGGGGTGACTGTAGATTCATCCAAAATAGAGGCAGTGCAAGATTGGGCATAACCTAAGAATGCCTTTGAGATCCATAGTTTTCTGGAGTTGGCCGGGTACTATCGGAGCTTTGTGAAAGACTTCTTGAGATTAGCCTCACCTTTGATTAAGTTGACGAGGAAGGGAGTTAAATTTGTGTGGAGTGAGACTTGTAAAAAGTCATTCCAATAATTTAAGGTTAGACTTACCACCGCTCCAGTCTTGATTATTCCAGAGAGGGCTTGGGTTATTCAGTGTATTGTGATGTCTCACGGGGAAGGTTTGGGTTGTGTATTGATGGAAGGGGGGAAAGTGGTAGCTTATGGCTCACGGCAGTTGAAAACTCACGAGAGGAACTACCCTACTCACGACTTAGAGTTGGCAGCAGTGATATTTGCCTTAAAGATTTGGAGGCATTGTCTGTATGGTGAGAGATTTGAGGTATTTTTCGATCACAAGAGTCTGAAGTATCTGTTTACACAGAAAGACTTGAATCTGAGACAGAGGAGGTAGATGGAGTTCATAGAGGATTATGATTTTGAGTTACATTACCATCCCGAGAAGGCCAATGTCGTGGCCGATGCTTTGAGTAGGAAATCCATTAGTAGTGTGGCTTGTATCGCCATTTAGGAATGGGAGATGTTGGGTGCTCTTATGAAGTTTGACTTACACCTGGGCAAGTCTGTTGAGTCAACGGCCTTGTTTTCAGTAGTTGCACAACCTACACTTGTGAACCGAGTGTTAGAAGCGCAGAGGGGTGACCTTGAGGTAGAATCTCTCCGGGAGAAGATCTCCAGTGGGAAGGTAGAGAAGGGCTTGACTTTGTATCCCGATCAGTGTGTGAGATACCGTGATCGTTTGTTTATACTGGAGTCTTGTCGAGAGGATGTACTCCGAGAGTTTTACCATTCACGCCTTGCGATTCATCCGGGAAGCACAAAGACGTATCACGATCTGAGTCGTCAGTTTTGATGGAGGGGTATGAAGAAGGATGTAGCCATGTGCGTGTCGAAGTGCCTCACTTGTCAGCAAGTAAAGGCCGAACATTAAAGACCAGTGGGTTTGTTGCAACCCTTGCCTAGAGCCGAGTGGAAATGGGAGCATGTCACGATGGATTTTGTTGTTGGCCTTCCAAGGACTCAACGGGGTAGTGATGCCATTATGGTGGTAGTTGACCGATTGACCAAATCAGCGCATTTTATTCCTATGCGCATGAGTGATTCGGTAGACTATCTTGCCAACTTATATATTAGGGACATAGTGAGGTTGTTTGAGGTGCCTGTGACGATTGTTTCGGATAGGGATCCGCATTTCACAGCTCGGTTGTGGCAGAGCTTGCAGAGTGCCTTGGGCACTAGATTGACCTTTAGCACCGCGTATCATCCTCAGACTGATGGGCAATCCGAGCGTACTATTCAGATCCTTAAGGATATGCTTCGAGGTTGTGTGGTTGATTTCAAGGGGTCGTAGGAGAGACACTTTCCTTGGTGGAGTTTTCCTACAATAGCAGTTTCTAATTGAGTATTGGCATGGCACCATTTGAGGCCTTGTAGAACCAACCTTGTAGATCTCCAGTGTGTTGGGCCAAGGTGGGTGATGCACCTTTGTTGGGTCCGGACTTGTTTGTTAATATTTAATTTTGGATTGAGATTTCGATCATGATAATGAAAAGTGTATGAACATTGTATATGTTATGGATATTTTGGAAACATAAATTCTATGCAAGCATTGTATATGTCTTGAGCATATGAAATATTAATGGGTGTTTTATCAGCTTTGGAAGCATTGTGTATACTATTTAAATCTCTTGAAAATTTTGGATTTGATTAAACATTGTAGATGTTTTGAAGAAATTATAAATTTCATTATAATATGGGGCTTGTCTATCGAGTTGGTGAAAATAAATGACCGGTAGATGGGTCATAGCATTGAGTATTGATTTGTAATCATTCTGGGAATTAGCTATACTTGATTTTGAAACTATTTGTAAATTTCAGGGACAAAATTTTTTAAGGGGAGGAGGTTATAGCAATCCCAGTTTTGACCCGACTCTTGTAATGTTCCGGACTCGGGTTTTGTGCCTTTGTATTGTTGTGCATCTCCTTCTTCCCTTTTATAACTTGGAAATTGGTCTTTGGGTGGTTGTGGCACTACAAAAAAAAAGGCCTTTGATGACAGACTGATTTTGTTTCCAAACATCAAATTTTCGTCACCAAAATGATATGTGACGAAAAAATTATGTCACCATGTTCGTCGTTTATTTGTCGTCGTTTATGTCACCATGGTCTTTGGGTGGTTGTGGCACTACAAACTATTTTCCATTTTGTCACTATAATTAAATAATATTTTATTTTTAATTGTTTTGGCGACGAAATATTAAGATAGAAATTTTAGTGACGAAATTTATGCTCACCAATGATATAGATTAAGGTGACAAAAAAATTCATCACTAAAATGAGCACAAAACAAAATTTTTCAATGACAAAAACAATTTTGTCGCCAAATATTTCAAGTTAGTGACGAAATATTTAGCAAATGTGACAAAATTATTAGCCAAGAAAAGTTATTTGAAAACTAATAACGACAGTTTTTTATTTCGTCGCTAATAATAATTAACATTTTAAAAAATGAGTATAATATTTTCAATTTTCAATTTTTTTTCACTAAAAATTCCCTGCACATTTTAATAACATATTTAATAAAATATCTATTACAGATCAATACAAAAACCAATTCATTTTCATAAATACCACAGTCAAAATATGTCTCATAATTTCCACAAAAATACAATATCAACTGCGGATTACAAAACACGTCTCCTAATATCCACAAAAATATAATATTAAGTGCAGATTATCAAACATGTCTCCTAATATATACAAAAAATATAAACTTTTCAACGCAATCAAAATACATGTAAGGTAATATTAACAAAAACACAAAATGAACAAGCTCCTGCTCTCCAGATTACCAAACACATCCATCTCTAATCTCCAATCTGCAACAAAACAAAACAAAAAAAAAAAAAAGAGAAAGACAATTACTATCTTATCAATAAAATATACAATTCAACATTTTTTGAAAAGTGCATTTTTCGACTTAGTTTTCAAATCAGGAGTCCTGTGCTAGTTCCATAAGTTTCCACAACTTACATTGGTACCTCCCGAGGTGTTTGGGGTGTTTCCAGGGCCTTCTCGTGGCAGTTTCACGATTTTGACCCCCAATGGCCTATTTTTAAGCCTAAGTGTTGGAAAAAAATGCATTTTTCGACTTAGTTTTCAAATCAAGAGTCTTGTGCTAGTTCCGTAAGTTTCCGCAATTTACATTGGTCCCCCCCAAGATGTTCAGGGTATTCCCCGAGCCCTCTCATGGTTGTTTTCCGATTTTGGCCCCCTGATGGCCTATTCTCAAGCCTAAGTGTTAAAAAAGTGTATTTTTCTACTTAGTTTTCAAACCGGGAGTCCCGTGTTAATTCCGTAAGTTTTCACAACTTACATTGGTCCCTCTCGAGGTTTTCATGATGTTTCCCGAGCCTTTTTGTGCCTATTTGAAGCTTTCCCCCTCCCCAAGACTTATTTTCGTGCCTAAGCATTGAAATAGTGCAAATTTGAAAGTAGTTTTCAAATCGGGAGCCACATGCTTGTTCCGTAAGTTTGCACAACTTATGTTACTTCGTCTCAAGGTGTTTGTGATGTTTCCCGGGCCTTTACATATATATTTCACTATTTTTCCTGGACCTTTCGTGCCTAAATGTCAAGGTAGTTTTTTGTTCTACCCTAGTTGAAGAAGAAAGTTTCTACTAAATTAACATAGAAACATAATATACTAACCAAGAAGCTTGTCCATCTGAATCTAAACTTTCCCCACTCTCAAAATTTCCCGTGATACCTTTCTGCCTCAAGTTTTTGGCATTGCACCAAGCAAATGCCACTTGGCTAGATAGGATGGTCAGATTACTGAAATTTAATTAATCTTTCCACAGGTTACATTATAGTATGGATTCTGACTCGAAAGGAAACTTAGTTCAAGGAAAAGTTTACTTTAAGGACAGACAGGCTCTCACAAGAGGGGTTGCTAATATCGTTTGCAAACCATAAAGATTCCCTTTTGAGTCCATATATTGCTTTCTTTGTTTTTTTTTTTTTTTTTTTTTTTTTTGTTATGTTTATGGTTCTTTTGAAAAAAATGAATGAACCAGTATTGACAGATTAAATTTGGATGCACCCTTGTTAGGTGGGATTTCCACCAAACCAAACCACTCAAATTGTCCCACTTATAATAAACTATTGATACCTTCAGAGAAACAGTTAGTTAAACCACTGTCTCCATCTCTACAAAATTTTCCACTCTGTTTTTCTTGTGAAAAGAATTGAATATTTTTTTTTTATATAGAAGGCTTATAATGCTTCAGGGAGAAATCTATTTTATAAGCATTCACATTTACTTCTCATTCAAGAAACAAAATATAAGAAACTTCTCAATATCATAATATCCATTGCTATATAAAATTTCCTTCTTTAATTATGGAAAGAAAAAGTCTAGGAACACTAAAACTGATCACAAAACTGGACACAACACTCTCATGAGGTGAGTTTTACCTTTTTGTGGGTCCCACACCCATGTGAAAGGCTTGTATCTAGTTCTGTAATCGATTTTTGTGTTCCTAACAGAACTGCTGTGGAAAGACAAAATAAAAAAAAATGAAAATAATGAAATCATGCAACAACAATATTGACCCTAATAGTTGTTCATTCTAGTTATTTCCTCTCAATTCGCCCAAAATATAAAACAAAATAAAGACAAAGGAAAATGAGCAGGAATTTGAACAGTTGTATGGAAAATTACTTGATGATGAGAAGTGATATATTACCTGGCTAACGAAACTCTCCATCGCATCCAGATTCTCCATTGCAGAAGCCATTGGAGAACCATAAATTCCTGCACAGATGGGATCACCTATAATGCTCTAGGCCAATGTTTGCTGAAGTCTATCCATTCCCAGTGAGAGAGTATCTTTAGTTAAATAGGCACAGGAAAATAATTGACATAAATAACAAAAACAATTATGAAGATTTTAAAATAAAAAGCCCAAATCTGGTAAGATTATACCAGCATCAAAATGCCGAAATTACCTTTTGGTGTCGCCTCTGGACACTAATAGTGATAATAATCAATTGATGTATCATAAATATTTCATATTTGAATCTGCAATCATATATCCCACAACAATCATATCAATCTACATAAAGAATGATATCACCAGGTCCAATTACATCAGACTCCATAATTATTTAGAAATAAATAAATAAATAATTCACCAGCCAATCAATTTCCCTCTCTATCCATTAACAATCAATGCATTTACACACACATAAACATACCAATGCAAACATACATATGTAATATTCGACTTCATTAGCCAATTTCACAATGGGACAACTTAACAATTAGCGATCAAATTGGGAAAATTAAATAGGACAACCCATTAACATTGAGCATCAAACTCACAAAACTTTAAATTTTAACTCACAAACTTCAAGATCGCTGCTGCAGAACTCATTGTTGCGACCAAGACAATCGAAGAGGTTGGAGTCCTACTGAGCTCAACGCAGAGGTTCGCAGTTGCCGGCGGAGAATGCTTTTCCGCCGCCGTAGTAGGCAGAGAAGGAGGAGGAGCTGCGATTGGCTTGGTGGCTCTTTTCTCATTATCGTCTACGCTGAGTGCCTTGGAGTAAGGGGGCTCGATTCCTCTAGATTTTCCATTGAGAAGTAGAACGAAACCCTAATGGAGAGAGAGAGAGAGAGAGAGAGAGAGAGAGAGAGAGAGGGGTGAGAAAGAGCATTGATAAAGACCCCCTCAATCACCATCCCCATAACCCCACACACATGTGGCGGGTGGTGATTGGAGGAGAAGGAAAAAAAAAAGTAGCCAATCAAAAAGAGAGGGGGTCAAAGAGGGTGAGGGGAAAGGGGGTCTTAAACATTTTTGGGTTGAGAAAATGAGATAGAAAAGGAGAAGAAAGGGTCAACGCTTTTATGAATTCCTCCAAATTGAAAATATCTCTCTCTAAATATTTTAGTTCTTTGGCAATTAAAGTTTTTTAATAACTGAAAATAAATTTTTGATGATAAAAAAAAATTTATTTTTTATTCGGTGACTAAATAATTTTAGTCCACTAAAACTCTATTTTTGGGCGACTATAAATTCTTTTAATAGTTAAAAATAAATTTTTGACGACCAAACTTTGATCCGCCAAAGATAATAAGAAATTTTTATTTTTCATTCGACGACTAATAATTTTAGTTGCCAAAACTCATTTTTTTGGCGACTAAAAATTTTTTTAGTCGCCAAATTGTGACATTTTTAGCGACTAAATTTTTTTTAGTGACTAATATCAATATACCCCGAGTAAAAAAATTAGTAATTTAAATTTTAATACTTTCATCAATTAAAAAAATAATATAAATATTAAAAAAATTCACTAAAAATTAAAAAATAAGGATTGAAACTTGAAAAATAGTTTTCGAAAGCTGATAACCAAACGAAATCGATTCAAACTCACCTATTTAATAAAGGGACTTAAATGGTTTGGTGGAGGTGAAGTGCTAGTGGTGGTTGGTGGAGGAGTATTGGTGTAGTGGAGCAGCGGCGGTGGAAGTGGAGTGGCAGCAAATGGTAGTGGTAAAGTAAGTTAGTGTAGATGGAGGAAGAAGAAATGGTATAGTTGGCGGTGGTAATGGTAGTGTTGGGTGTAGTGGTGGTGGTTTGATGTATGGTGGAAAGTAGTGGAGAGTCTGAGGTGGTAGTGTGGTGATGCAGTGGTGGAGTAGCAGCATAGTAGTGGTGATGGTAGTGTGAAGTAGTAGCGTGGTGTGTAAAGGTGGATGTGTGGTGTAAAGTGGCAGCGGTGGCAGTGATGGCAGTTGTTGATAGAGAGTTAGTGGCGACAGTGGTAGAGTTGTGATGGCGTGGGGAAGATAGGTGGTGGTTAGTAGTGATAGTAGTGGTAGATGGACAAACGATAGTGGCGGTGTGGATAAGTAGTGCAGTTATGGCGATGAAGTGGTGAGAGGTGGTGTGAAGTGGTGGTAGCAGTAGCGGCAGTGGGTAATTGGATTCCGTGTGGTTGGCAGGAAAACAAGGGAAATTTGGTGGTGGGTGGTTTGGGAGTGGGTTGGGGGGGGGCAATGATGGTTTTAGGGGGGGGAAAAAAAAAAAAAAAATTCCCATTTTTTTTTTTTTAAAAAAAAAAAAAAAAAAAAAAATTAAAAAAAAAAAAAAAAAAAAAAAAAAAAAAAAGGGGGTTTTTTTAACTTCATGTCTAACCATAAAGAGGATCTCTCATCTT
>NW_021026461.1:27939-39797 GCF_004153795.1 Camellia sinensis
TGGTTCAAACTCTTCTGAAGGTTCAACTACTCAAAATCCATATGGACCCGAGTTTCAAGATGCTCAGGACCCATATGCTTAATTCAGTCATTGGATTCTATATAGCTATTATTATCAGCTTCAATCAATACTCGTCTTTTGAGAAAAACTGCTGATATATATATATATATATCTATATTGATTCCCTCAGTCACATGCCTCCAAGCAATGAATAGTGAAAAAAGTCAACTTTACTATTCACTATTCATCAAAAAGTCAACATTACTTTTCATCATTCATCATAATTCATCCAACCGACAAATTCAGCACAGTAAAAAGCAGCCATAAACTTTAGTCACTCACTGAAAGCAGCAGACAACTCCCATGTGCTCCTGATGCTCCTTTCAAGTTAGAATCATTCACTCACAAGGCTCACAATATTCACTCACAAGGCTAATAGTAGTCTCTTTTGATTATAAAAGAGCTTCTTCAGTCAAGAATAAGGCAGAGTTAGAAAAAATTGAAAGTGCTCATTCCTCAAGAAAAATAGCTATTTCTGTGATTTTAGTTTCAAGTTTTATTAAGTTATGTATTTTGAAGAACTGTTTGTTTCATTCTAATAAACAATTGTAAGTTTTATTATTTATGTTTATTTAAACTGTTTCTTTAAATTGTTTTATTTTAGTGCTGTTTCCTCCTTCCTTCTTTTAGCCAAAATGTTCTTTCCAAACAAAGTTTTAGTGTGGTGATATTAGTTACATAGGATTAAATCTGTAAAATTACTTAAAAACCCTCCTTACATATAATATACATTTTGTTAGTTTTGTAAAGTGAAGGGCAAAATAGAAATTTAGCTATCAATTTGTGTGAAGGGATTAGCTATCTCAACCCTCTCATGGGAATGCTAATCCCACCAAGGAAGGAGATTCATAATTCCATGACATTTTTTTGCACACAAACATGGATTTGATAGGTTTCACAGATTGATAATCCAATTCCCCCTCCCAAACCCCCAATCAAGCATGGCCTATAGTCTTACATAGTCTTACAATATTCCTATTTCTATAAAATGAACAAACAATAATATAAAATATAAATGATATATAAAAACAAGAAAAATTGAAAAATATAAATATATAAAACAAGAATAATAACAAATAAAAATAAATAGAAAAATATAAATAACTTTAAACAGAGAAATATAACAGATAATAATGATAATAAATAAAATATATCGATATTTGATAAAATTAGATTTGTAAACTATTTTAAAAAATTTGTAATATAATAAAGATAATAAATAAAATAGATCAATATTTGATAAAATTAGATTTATATACTATTTTACAAATTTTGTAATATAAATAATTTAGAGTGCAAATTTTTATAATTTTGAGGATGCAAATTATTGAAATTTTGAAAGTACAAAATATTCTAATTTAAAATTATTTTATTAATTATTAATATAATATACATCATTTTTTAAAATTTTGAGAGAGTGGGAGGCAATCGAGGGAGTGGTTTTCACCGGTTACGGCGATTTCCCATTCCAATTATTAAAAAATTCAATGGTCATGATAAATTTGTTTTAATCGAAAGGCTGACAATTAATTGCATATTGTATGCAAGTTGCAACACTCAAGGTATTGTATACCATTATTTAGTTATCTCGTCTGCTTCTTCTGTGTTAGTGTATAATTGTTAATAGTTGTTATAGCATCATAGCTTAGTATTATAGCTTTAGCATAGCTTTATCTTTTATATTGTAAATGCTTTATGCTTTCGATAGGCATCCAATGCATCATATCCTCTCTATAAAGAGAGTGCGTTCTCTTTGTAAACTCACATACACAATTACAGACAATTCAGTGTCTCTCTCACTCTTTCTCTCTCTCTCTCTCTATCAAACTATTGTTTCATTGTATCAGAGCCCAGGTATACAATTCTGGCATTTTTCAATTTTGGTGTTTAGTCCCGTACACAGTGGAACTACACTAAACAACTCGGAATCTCCTTACGATTCCAACGACACCACGCACGTCATCAAAAGCTCCTTCACGCGCTCTCACGCGCCTCCTTTGTGATCGGCACGTCTCTTCTTCCGTCGCCACTCTCACACGCGCCTTCATGCGCCTTCAAGTCTGCTCCTTCGTACGCCGCGCCTGCTACTGTACACCCGCGTGCGCCATCCCTCTACCGTGAGTCGCGCTTGCGCCGTTTCACAATCGTGCACCCGCCTGCGCCATCCTGCTATTGTGAGCTGCGCGTGCACCAATTTTGCTAACGTGCGCCGCTGACATCATCTCTACACAACACACCTTTCCTAGCTATTTTCGACCTTCCAGACTCATTGGTACACTCTGTTTTGCCTAATTTTGCTCCTACAGGTCTATTCCTATTAATTTAGACCCGACTCAACTATTATTATGGATTGTCATGATGCCTCCCATCCTATTTCCGTTATTTTGAATGGTTCAAACTATGTTCTGTGGGCCCAAGCCATGCCTTCCTTCCTCAAAGGAAAGAAGCTCTGGCGAATTATCACCGGGGATGTGACCAAACCGGTGAAAGACAGTGACACTAATGAAACTACTGCTACTGCTGCTACTACTGCTACATATGAAGACCGACTTGAGGAATGGGACAGTAAGAATTACCAAATCATTACCTGGTTTCGAAATACCTCTGTTACCTCTATCAGTCTTCAATTTGGTCGCTTTCAGCTTGACTCTGTAACTACTCTTGCAAAAGACATCTGGGATTTTTTGAAAGAACGATACCAGACTACTGGTCTTGCCCATCAATATCAACTTCAGAATCAACTTCACCGCATGCGCCAAGAATCCACTCAGTCCATTAATGACTTCCTTTCTCAAATGTACTCTGTTTGAGATCAGCTTGCTCTTTCAGAACCAACTTGGCATGACCGAGAAGATACTGTTTTATTTACTATCTATCGCAATCAGCAAAGGTTGGTGCACTTTCTCATGGCTCTTACTTCCTCTTTTGAGCCCATACGTGCCTCTTTGCTTCATCGCTGTCCATTGCCCACTCTTGAACAAGCAATTTCTGAGTTGCTATCAGAGGAGACTCGTCTCGGTACTTTTCAAACTCATCATGTGGACTCTGTTCTTGCCACTCCTCCGTACCGGGCATCATTTACCCAGCGGACCACTACCTGTCTCTATTGTCAGAATCGGGGCCTTCCTTCAACACATCTCCTAGTCAATTGCCCCGTCAGATCCTGCCGCAACTGCAACAAACTTGGTCCTGGTCATCTGCAACAGGATTGTTTTCGCAATCCATCCCGATCATCCTCCAATAGCCACTTCTCTCGCGGTGGCTCTTCCCAGGGGAGCTTTCATCGTTCCGAGAATCAGTCTCATCACACTGCTGCTGCTGCTTCCAGGAATCAGTCTCATCACACTGCTGCTGCTACCTTTGAGGGGTTCTCTGAGTCACCTGCTCCGTCTACCCCTCGCTTTTCTTAAACGGATGTAGAGGCCATGCTCAAACATCTTCTCTTTCCTTCTGGTACACCTCCTCCTACTGCTTTGTCTGTGATCCCAGGTAACTCTTCTTGGTATTTTGACTCTACTGGTTGTAATCATATTACCTCCAGTTCTACTATATTTTCTTCTATCTCTTCATCTCCTCATATTCCCTCAATTCATACTGTTGATGGTTCCCTCATGTCTGTCTGTCATGTTGGTACTGTTTCCACATCTTCTTTATCTATACCTCAAGTTTATCATATCCCTACTCTCACCTTAAACCTTACTTCCATTGATCAATTATGTGAACTTGGTCTAACTGTCACATTTTCTGCTACTGATTGTTTGGTACAGGACCCTCAGACGGGGCAGACTATTGGGATCGGCCGTAAGCATGGACGTCTCTATGAACTCATTCACCTTCATGTTCCTGCCTCTCCTCATATCGCTGCTCCTGTATCTACATCCTCATTATCTCCATTTCATCTTTGGCATTGTCGCTTAGGGCATATTTCTGTTAATCGCTTAAAGTCTTTGGTTTCTAGTGGACAGTTGGGTCATGTAATTCCAGATAATTTCGATTATATACCCTGTCAACTTGCCAAACAACCTGCTTTATCATTTAATAAAAGTACTTCTGTTTCCCTTGCACCTTTTGATCTTATACATTCGGATATTTGGGGCCCCTCCCCTACTGCTACTATGGGAGGATCTCGCTATTTTGTTGTTTTTATTGATGATTTTTCCCGGTTTACTTGGCTTTTTCTCATGAAAAATAGGTCTGAACTTAAACACATTTATTATAGATTTGCCCAAATGGTCCACACCCAATTCTTCAAAGCCATCAAAATTTTTCGCTCTGGCAATGCTACGGAATATCGGGATTCAGATTTCCTTTCCTTTCTCCAGCGTCATGGTACATTGCCTCATCATTCCTGTGCTGGCACGTCCCAGCAAAATGGCCGCGCTGAACGGAAACATAGGCATATTCTTGACACTACTCCCGCTCTCCTTCTATCTTCTTCCTGCCCTGAAAACTTTTGGGGGGAAGTTGCCCTCATTGCTGTTTACACTATCAATTGTGCTCCTACCCCTGTCATCCATAATCAAACTCCCTTTGAACGTCTGCATGGCACTCCCCCTCCTTACGCCAATCTTCGGGTTTTTGGCTCTGCCTGCTTTGTTCTACTTCAATCCCATGAACACACCAAGCTTGAACCTCGTTCTCGTCTTTGTTGCTTTCTTGGGTATGGAATTGAACATAAAGGCTTTCGCTGTTGGGATCCTCTCTCTAAACGTCTTCGTATCTCCCGACATGTCGTTTTCTGGGAGCACCAAATGTTTTCCTCACTATCCTCCTTTCACTTACCCGCACTTTCCACTAATGTACTGTTTACTAATCCTTCCATAGATCTTTTCTCTGATGATTTTGATACAGGTTCCTCCTTCATCGAGACGCCCTTGCTCACTCCTGATCCCGTCCAACCTACTCTCCCTAAAGGTTCACCTCTCATTGCCACACCTCCTTCTCTGCATGTTCTTCCTCCTACCGATCCTTCTACGGGTCGACCACGCCGGGTAACTCAACCTCCTATCCATCTTCGTGATTATATTGTTGGATCTACTGCCTTCTCTACTTATGAACCTACCTCATATCGTAAGGCTTGTACTAATCCTCTTTGGCAGCAAGCTATGACTGATGAACTCCAGGCCTTGGACAAAACTCATACTTGGGATCTTGTTGACCTTCCTCCTGGCAAGACTGCGATTGGCTGCAAATGGGTTTACAAAATCAAAACACATTCTAATGGCTTTGTTGAACTCTACAAAGCTCGTCTTGTTGCCAAGGGTTTCAACCAGGAATATGGTATTGATTATGAGGAGACATTCTCTCCTGTTGCTCGGCTTACCTCTGTTCGCAGTTTACTTGCTGTTGCTGCTGCTCGCCACTGGGGACTCTTTCAGATGGATGTCAAAAATGCTTTCCTCAATGGTCATCTTCTTGAGAAGGTCTATATGCAACCTCCACTTGGGTCCACTTTTCCACCTCATCAGGTATGCAAACTACAGCGTGCTCTCTATGGCCTCAAGCAAGCGCCTCGTGCTTGGTTTGCTAAGTTCAGTTCTACCATTCATGACTTCGGGTTCGCCTCTAGCTCCTATGACTCTGCTCTTTTTATACGGACTACTCCTCATGGTACCACTCTTCTTCTTCTGTATGTGGATGATATGATTATCATTGGTAATGATGAAGCTGGTATTCTCCACCTCAAACAGTTTCTCCACCGTCAGTTTGAGATGAAGGACCTTGGTACTCTTAACTACTTCTTAGGCCTTGAAGTCTCTCATGATTCTACTGGTTCTTATTTGTCCCAGGCCAAATATGCATCCGATCTTTTGGCTCGTGCTGGTCTTACTGATTGCAAAACTACCTCTACTCCAGTTGATCCTCAGATTCGTCTCACTCCTCTCGATGGGACTCTTCTGTCCGATGCTACTCTTTATTGCCAGCTCGTCGGCAGTCTTGTCTATCTCACAGTGACTCGTCTTGATATTGCCTATGTTGTTCACATTGTCAGTCAGTACATGTCAGCTCCTCGCACTCCCCACTATACTGCTCTACTCCGCATCCTTCGCTACCTCAAAGGCACTCTGTTACATGGCCTTCACTTCTCTGCTTCCTCATCTCTTGAACTGCGTGCCATTTTCGATGCTGATTGGGCTGGGGATTCTACGGATCGACGCTCTACCACGGGATTCTGCTTCTTCTTAGGGGATTCTCTTCTTGCTTGGCGTAGCAAAAAATAATCTCTCACTGCCCGTTCTAGCACCGAAGCTGAATACCGAGCTCTTGCTGATACTACTTAGGAACTTCTCTGGCGTCGCTGGCTCCTTGCTGATATGGGTGTTTATTCTTCTGGTCCTACCCCTCTCTATTGTGACAATCAGAGTGCCATTCAGATTGCTCACAATGATTTTTTTTATGATCGCACCAAACATATTGAGATTGATTGTCATTTCATTCGCCAGCATGTTACCTGTGGTACTGTTCATCTTCTCCCTATTGCTTCAATCGATCAACCCGCTGATATCTTCACTAAGGCTCGTCCTCCTGAACGCGTCAATGATCTTTTTTCCAAACTCAACTTGGTTGATGCTTTCCCTCCTTGAGTTTGCGGGGGGATGTTAGTGTATAATTGTTAATAGCTGTTATAGCATCATGGCTTAGCATTATAGCTTTAGCATAGCTTTATCTTTTATATTGTAAATGCTTTATGCTTTCGGTGGGCATCCAATGCATCATATCCTCTCTATAAAGAGAGTGCATTCTCTTTGTAAACTTACATACACAATTACAGACAATTCAGTGTCTCTCTCTCTCTATCCTTTCTCTCTCTCTATCAAACTATTGTTTCATTCTGAATGGATTTGAATCTCAACCTCCAACTCTTCATGTTCAAATTTGGTTAGCTGTGTGGAGGCTGAATGGGTGGCAAACAAGAAATACGGTAATACTATTACGTATTTTCTTTTCTTTTTACTGTAGATGTTGCTGCCATCATTTGCTTTTCAGATTTTGATCACTAATGGTTATTCTTCCTCTTTTCTTTTTTTTTTCCCATAAAATTTGAGTAAAAGTTTGGATTAAAAATGTCATCTGATATTAAGCTTTTTAATGTTAAATTTTTATTTTTTTATCAAACAACCGGTCGATTGGGAGGATGACTAGGAGAATATCCAGACGGTTGTCCACTAACGTATAAATTTTCTTCAAATTTTCTCCAATTCGGCCATCCACATGGTTGTTCGCCCGGTCGTCCATCCAGCTGACCGGCCAATCATCCATCCGATCGTTTACCAATGATTACTTGCGAAATTTAATAAAATGTTAAAATCTCTTTTTATTTGATTAAAAAAAAAGAAAAAATATGTCTTCCTTCATTTGATACTAATTTAATAAAATAGATAGAATATCATTTTTACCAAAGTTTTACAATATTTAAATTTGATAAAAGATTTGAATCTGAGTTGAAAATGATCTAACATATAATATTTCCTTTGATTTGATGGAATTAGATGTAATGATCATTTTTTTAGAATGATAAATGATAATTACATTTATGGTGTATTTTTTATTATTTTTTTAACTAAACAAATATAAGAATAAACATTTTAATAGAATGATTATTTATTTTAATTAATCAAATACTACCTCAAAGTTGGAGTTCAGATATGTGCTTCAGCTATTATTTTGAAAAAAAAAAAAAAATAAATTCTACAACCAAACACTATCTAAGAATTTGGAGTTCAGATCTACACTTCAGCAACCATTTAAAAAAAGAAAAAAAAAAAAACAAAAAAAAAAAACTTTAAACCAAACACTACCTAAGAGTGCACTAAAATCTGATTAGAAAACCAAATTTGTCTATGTTTCAAACCACCTAAAAGATAGTACGTGATTGCCCAGAAACTTTTGTATCTTTCTATCTCTATGTCTTAAAATATAGACAATCATCAGATTATTTGAAAATCCTGAAATATAAGAATTTTGAAACATAATTCAATAGTTATAAGTTGTTTAAGTTTTTTAAAGCGGAAGTCCCTCAAAACATATCCTTTGGGACATGAGGTCCATATTTTGAGCAAGAGCCTTTATTGAGACAATGACGCCCTTCTATAGTGAAAATTTCACAATTTATGGTACATTTGAAATTAAAAATTTTGAATTTTGAAAAACATTCACCTTGTTTGGTTTAACTCACTTAGTAGAAAAATTTTTTTTTGTTTTTTACTGAATTTTTTAATATTTTAAGTAATTTTTTTTTTTACTTTTTAGACATACCTAACATAAATATACCTAAAAAGTAAAAAATTTGTGAAAGAAACCTTTTAAAAATTCACTAAATACTAAAAATATAAAAAAAAATATGAGAATTCAGTATATTTTTTTTATATTTTTATGTATTTATTAATTTTAAAAAATATTTTTTCACAATTTTTTTACTTTTTAAATACATTTAAATAAGGTGCATCTAAAAAAGTAAAAAAAAATATTTAAAATTTTAAAAATATTCACTAAAAACAAAAAAAAAAACACAAAAACCAAAAAACTCAGTTTTCAAAAAATTTAATCCAAAAAACTCAAACCAAACACACCGTTTCTTCAGCCACTAATTTAAATACTTCAGTTTTCAATACTTCAGCCACTAATTTAAATAATAATAAAAAAAATCACAATCAGTTCTCGTATTTGTTCTACATAAACTAGATTGTTTTATTAAGATTGTATTTAGATTATAAATTTTGAATTTTTTTATTCAAATTCATAATCTAAATAGAACTTAAATAATTATCTGTTTCTTCCTCCTCTGCTGTTGTTCTCATTTTGTGCGTAATTTTTTCCCCTTATTTTTTATTTTTATTTTTTATCTTGGAAGAATTACATAAAACAAAAACAACATAGAAAGAAGAAACATATCATTAACATTTAGGCTCTGTTTACACACAAAATTAAGTGGAATTGAAGACGTACTGGTTTGGTTTGGTTTGGTTTGGTTGCTAATCTATATCTATAGTTCAAGTTATGGGAACTTCTACTATATAAATTTTCTATGATATGCATTCTTAAATTATGACATTTTCTTTTTTAATCATGAGATCTTTAGTTATATCTTATATTGTTTGGTTATAATGTTTATTTTAATTATGATTCAGAAAGTATGAAATTATGTTATTTTTTTCTTTAATTATAAGATACATATGATATACACCTTTTGAGAGGTGTGAATCATAATCTTTCCCTCAAATTATTAGTATTTTGAAATTTTTACTTATTTCATGTCATATTATATATATATATATATTCTGGATATTGAACGGTTACTTTATATCTTTCGTGGCAGCAAAACCATTTGAGAGCAAATTTATCATATTGCCCTTCTTGAACCGTATAGTAGAAGAGATCTAAGATATTTTTTTTATTAGTTAAGGTCTTTCAACATTTTCACAGAGAAAATTTGACTCAGAGAAATTTTGCCCGACTCAGAGAAATTTCGCCAAACTCAAAGAAATTTCGGTCTCGACCCAGAGATCTAGTATGATCATAGAGAAATTTTGAAATTTCTTTATGAAATCAAAGAAATTTCTCTGTGAAAATTGAAATTTCTCTGAGTCGGGGTGAAATTTCTCTGAGTTAGAGAAATTTTCTCTACATCGAATTTTCTCTGTAAAAATATTGAGGGACTTTAACTATTATGAAAATATTATATGTTATTTATCTTATAAAATCTTAATATTAGTGATCTTAAAAAAAAAATTCTTCTTAATTTAATTTATATTTTTTAATTCAATACGTATTGTGATATTTATACTTTTACATCTATTTTTTATTTTTATTTTTACTTGAACTGGACATATAAATCAAAAGTAATATTTTGTTCAAAATGTTTTAGGAGTTCACAGTATGAACTAAAATGGTTCTATTTTTTATTTTTAAAAATTGAGAAATACACTTGGCGAAAAATTATCAGCTTTTTTAATCAAATCTATATTTTTTTAATTTTGAAATTTTTTTAGACAGAAAGTCAAAAATGAATTTTAACCATATTTAAGCCACATCTAATTTAAATTTGATTTTTTTTCCAACAAAAGTTCAAATTAAATTTTAATCATATATAATTTGAAAATACTTATTTCAAAATATTGATAAAAGTGTGACATAAAATATACACAGTACAATACTCTTGATCTATCTAGCCCTATCTATTTTTTAAAAGATTTAAAAAACTATAGATGGAAATCAAAATAAATTTTTAACCATATTTAACTCACATCTAATCTAAGATTTTAAAAAAGGAAAAATTAGTTTAAGGTCTTTCTCCCATTTTTTATAATGAAATAGATCCACAATATTATTATTTGATGTCTAAGGTCCTCATAGATAAATTTGATCTCTCTCTCGCTACTCTTCTCTCTCTCTCGTCGATCTCCTCAAAACCCTAGATCTTTCTCTCTCCTTCCCTGCATCTATCTCTCTCTGCTCATGATCACAACCACCATGAGAATCACCATCATCATGATCATAAGCAGCAGCAGGCTGATCAGCATCTCCATGAAAGTAGTTAGATCTTCAAGAAGCTTCAGCAATCATTCCGTCGAAGTCCACTCAGGGAGAGATTCACATGTTCAAGGAAATCTTCACAACCATGCTCATAGTTCAGATTTTGAAGTCGATCCATCTTCTTCAAAAGAGAGCACTTCTTAACAGAAAGAACTACCATCTCACAAAGAAGAAGTGCAAAAACACCACCACCACCCACTACAAAAAAATTTGTTTTTTGCGACGGTAAACGGCCGTCGCAAATGCTCCCGAAAGCCGTCGCTAATGTCTTTTGCGACGGTAATGTGGCTTTTTGCGACGGTAAGGGGGGGTCGCGACAGACGGGGTTGCAAAAGACCTTTCGCGACGGTAAGTACCGTCGCCATTAGTTTCTGCGACGGTAAGCCAAGTTTTTTGCGACGGCATTTTTCCCGTCGCAAATAATGGGGGAAAAATCACTTTTCGCGACAGCACGTAATTCCCGTCGCTAAAAGTGAGTTTTTGAGACGGGAACATTACCGTCGTTAAAGGCTCTGGCCTCTTATAAGTATTGGCGCTTCCACGTTAGGTATAGAAGAAACCATGCATAATAGGTTTACTATGTTAGTCGACCTTGAGACAGTAGATGAGACATGTTCACAACCCATGCGACTAAAGTGGTGGCTTGACCGAGTTGTAGGGGCCTTCTTAGCTATTGAAAATTGAATCCTAATAAATAAATAAATAAATAAATAAAATAATTGACATATATTATTGGTTAGATTTTAAAATCCCACTTAAGAAAGGACAGAAGATATGTTTGATACATCTTTTTATAAGTTAAAAGTTGATAATGAACCTAAAAACACTCATTTCATGCTTTTCAATAATCAATTTTTTTAATTTTTTAAAATTATTTTTTTCTCATAAATTAAACAGAAATTTCACCAAACATTTTAGTACAAATTTTCAATAAATAATAATTTTTGGTTTTAAGTTTTCAATAACAGTTTATCCAATTTTGTCACTCTTGACAGGAAAATATAACTCACATTAAATAAATGTACCTAGGATTTATGTAAATGTGATGAGTAATGAAATTATATATATTATTTTATTTTAAAATAAGTAAATAAATAAACTTACAATTAATGCCGCCGTAAGCTTGAGCTTTGACTAACCTATAGTTTTCGATACAAAAATGTTTAAGAGCTCTAAATTAAAAGCTCTAGAGGAGCTTTAATTTGTCTTTTTTTTTATGATGATTTGTCTTTTTCCTTCTTTTTTTTTTTTTTAAATTTTTTCCC